>JAHLJT010006882.1:0-48601 GCA_031308135.1 Acheta domesticus
GACAAATCACACTCTAATCACTGTGAATAAATATTTTAAAGATCTGTTCTGAAGTTTCCTGATATTTTGGTACATTGTACTGCTTACAACAGTTACATTTTTACTACTTTTCAGTTATTTTTTCTCCATTCAAATCATACTCCACAGCAGTGAAACATGAACTGATCAACAAAAACAGCTTTCTTGTGCAAGAAAAAATATGCTTTTGACTTAAATGTTGTTGTTGTTGCTGTTCTTTGTTTTCTTTCTTGTGTGTGAACATATGTGTTCTCATCAGCAGATACTTAATAAAGTCAATAGGAAAGATATAAAAATTACAAGTAACAAAATAAGGTATATAAATGATAAAATGATTGAACTCCTGTATTACAATTTTATCGATTATATACTTTATTTTGTTACATGTAAAATTTTTTTTCCTAACTTCAGTTTGTTAAGCTACCAAAATATTAGAAACAAACATTGAGAAGTTGTTTGGAATTTTTGAGATTGTGTCTGAGAAATTAGAAAAATTCAGGTCATTCATTGGTGTAAGCTTTCTGAATTCTTAGTAGTTCTTTTTTTCTTTTCTTTTATTTATTTATTTTTGTATGTTAAATTAAAACCTCTGGAGATCTCTCTGTGGCTGCCAGCCAGAGGTGAAATATTGCCAACTGCACACTTTTCAGCTAGCTTGACTGATGAGATACCTTAATCAATAACCAATTATGATCCATCCAGCTCTTGTGTTTATTTGAGACTGGGGCACTGGGCATAATGGCCCGTGCCATTTGCCTACACACAAAACCCAAGGTCGCACTGTGGGACTGCTTTCGTACCGTCTGAACGCAGATCGGCAGAAGCCGACATATCTTGTATCCAACTGGCAGTATACCTGTCTTTGACATGACAACATTGAGTTACCACCCAACTGTCAGCCCCAAAATTCCATCTTCTATAGTGTACAAAATTATAACGAAACAAATTGTGTCGTTGCATCAGAACTTCAAAATGAAATGCGAAGTGTGTCCTACATCTGAACTTCAAAGTGAACTTTGGTGTCGTGTTGCAGGACCCTTTTCCAACGTGGGTGAACGTTGCCCCAGCATCAAAAAACTGAAGAGACTGATGAACGTTCATGCTCTCCTGGTGAGTAGTGAAAAAAAATTACGGTAAGGTGCTGACACTGTGTGAGAATCATGCTTGGGGAAGGAATTTTTGTTTTCCTAGTCACTGTGAATAAATGTAACAACTCTTTCTGCTGAGTTTACGGAGTAAGAAGTGATGTGAAGGAGAGATGTCAGGAGAGAACTTGCTACTTCTTTTCTTGTCAGGAAGAATTAAAAATTGTAGTTCACAATTTTTTGAGTTAACTATGATGAATTTCTGGGCAGTTTACATTAGTGATTGTTAACTTTAGAAGGGGCAGAGAGCAGTGCATTTACGCAGACTGTTTTTGGGCATAATTTTAATATTTGATAGCTGACTTTTATAATCTGGACCGTCAGAGAAATAAAGAAAATACATTATTAAATGTCTGATTATTTTTTCCCCTTTCTTTTTTTTTTCTTCTTTTTTCTTTCCCTGATACTAAAATTTCATTCAAATGTCTTTAAATATATCATTTTTTCACTTTTGCATCTAAACATTTGGAATGAGTTTCCAAATAAAAGTGACATTTTTTAGATCTGAATACTTTGTTTTAAAGTTGAAAGACTTAGTTTCCCAGAAATGAGAAATGTCTGGGTGGTCAATCCACATCCATTCATGGATTTCTATAAAAACAACTGTCAGATTGTACCATATTCCTTTAAGCCCTGATCTCACAATCATAAGAATTCACTCTTTTCAAAGTTTTGTTTAGTCTGTTAAGTTCATGGTAGCAAAAACCAGCGCACAACCACAATGAGTGGGTTTAAGAGGGGTAGTATTTGCTTGTTACATTGCTAGACACTTCAATGCAATCGGATAGCAGAATCTATTAATTTCTAAATTCAAATTACGTGTGACTGTGCCAGTAAACTTCTGCATTTATTTTATTGTTTTTTCAAGTGTATCGCAAATTATAGATGAGTACTTGGATTTAGTTTATGCTGTGAGGAAATGTTTTGTGTTAAAATTTTGTTTTTTAGAATTAATTTTTAATAATACAGGATAGTCTGTATATCAGTTACCATGATAGTGAAGATTTGGTGTCAAGTGCTACTAGAATTCTATGAAGTAATAGTTACGTCAGTTTGAAATATTTTTTTTAACTTGTTGGTATATTCAGTAAAACTTGCTCAATCTGGAACTTGTATAATGCAAGAATCTGTCTAATGTGAACATAAACTGTGGTCCTTACTAAAGTAAATTCTACAGTATTACATTCCATAATGTAGAATTTTGTCTAATACAGAAAAAAATAATACTGGTTTTCTTGAGATTCCACCTTGAGCAAATTTTACTGTATTTTCAAATATCCTTTCTCACTTAATATTTGATACATTTACATCAGTTTAGACTCCCAAGCACCCTGGCATCACAGATTCTCAAATTCTTGAGTATATTTTAAATGATTTGCATTTGAGTTGTCTTTCTGATGAATTCCACTTGGAGTGGGGTTGTAGGAAATTCTTATCAGATGGCAGCACGAGTTCTTGAATTCTCTTAGGGTCTGAAAACACTACACTTAACACTATGATTACTCTGGTCAACATACATTTTGGTGCCTCATATGTTAAACTTTGTTGTGGGTATTTCGATGTCACTGAATGCATAAAATACAGTAGTTTTGCCCTATCAGCTCTAGTTTTGTAAATACAGAATTATAATCATATATCCCACTTCCACACTCAGTGTGCTAGAATTTTGGAGCATCAGTGGCATGTGGATATAAAATATTTACTTTACTGGTGTCAATTTGTTGTAAAGTAAGATAAAATTGTTTTTATAAATTTAATATATTAAGTAGATAACTAAATTACTTAATTTCTCATCAAAAACGTTTAAAAAATTTACGAAATCAAGCATTCATTCAACACCCATAAAGTTTTTAATAGATTTTTTGTAGTGAGAAATGCCATAGCAGCCTTGTTGCATGTTTCAACAGAAGTGTGCCTTAATGTGTGTTTCCTATTTTCTATTGGTGAAATCTTTCTCCCTGCTTTACACTTAGCTCACCAATGGAAGGAAAGCAATCCAAGTAGCTATGCAGATAATGAACTTTAATACTCATTTCAGCTAGCACATGGAAACTGAAAAGCAGTTTCTACTAATTGTGAAGAGTTTTTCTGCTTTACGCTATTGTAGAAAATTTTTCACAACTAGAATAAAAAAAGACCTGGCACTAGATTCAATTTCTCTCATGGATTCCAAGAAATTTTAATAATTTACAAGCTTTCTTATTTGAGACCCATCAAAAATCCCTGCTTTCAGTTTCTCTTTAGTGACCATCTGAAATGTAGGTAATATTCACTTAAGCCCAAACCATCCCATCCCAAACGACTAAATAAATAATAAGCTTAGCTTGATATGCAAAGGAGGGAGAATATTATTTTTCTCCCTAGCCGGTGAAGGTAAATTGATCATATTGTTTTCCCCTACAACTGTTTTTCCTCAGAGGCCAAGTTTTTCTCAACCAATGCTCACTTTTGGTACTGCTGTCCCACAGAAATATAAAGCAGGGATAGTTTGTGTAGCCACTTTGTTGACCGATGAAGAAAATTCATCTTTAGATCCACACAAATTACTCACTAATGTTCATAATACTTAATCTATTTTTAAAAACTAAAGAAATGTCTCGTACTCTTCTTTCATGTAGAATAAGTAACCAATTCAAACAGCCGTATTTGTTGCCGTTATGTAAGAGTACACACGTCAAAATTCTGCTTGAGTTGTTGGCAAAAAGTCAGCATTCATCTGACTTTTATTCTGTAAACCCAACTTTTTAAGAAGACTTTACATTGTTGCAGAACACAGAAGATTCTTCTTTCGTAAAGAACTGCAGGAACTCCTTTTCCTCCCGGACAAAAATACTGTACTTGTCCCAGGTTTAAGCAAATTCTTTTCTTTTAACCAGTAGGCGAGCAATTGAGATGCGGTTTTGGTGTGATTAAGTTCCCTGATGAGGTCAACCAATTCTTTTTGGTCAAAACATTCAGGTCTTGATGAAGTACTAATAAACTCACATTAAACTATTTCCATTTTCACAACCTTCAGACGTTGAAGGTTTCCCGTCAGTGAGCTCTTGTGATGTAAAAACGGAACAGATTCATCATTTGTGTCTGAAAGAGCTGAAATCTAGGTCAGGATACGTCCGTTTGCTAGGATTGTTTCTGTTTCTATTAATACCATTATGTTGGCAACGTAAAGGTAAGTCATTTAAGCTGTTTTTAGACTCCCTCCTAATTATCGATTCGCTGAATTTTAGACTTCTTGTACTGTTTTTTCATTGTCCTAAATGTTCTGTACATATGTTCCGTACAATATGAGGAGCCTAGTACTTGATCTAGAAAATCTCCTGAAAGAGTACTTGCCACATGTAGTAAAAGGCATCTGGACTATTCAAAACGTGTTTTCTTTAGGAAGCCATACATTTATAGAACTAAATAAGAGAATTGTGGGTTGCCTCAAACGTTCTGTGAGAACACTTTGGATGGAAATTAGCATGCATTAGATGTAACTGCATTCACTTCAGTTATAATAAATTAACCCTAAAATGAAAGGCTGCGTAGTGTAGCTTATTGCTTTTTGTTGAGAGATAGGCTGGAAAGCCTTTGCAAAATGACAAAATTTACAGCAGGTATGGAAACATTGGATAAATTATTGTGATTAAGGAATGCGAAGTTTTATTTCTAAATACATGACTTGAGCACTAAAAAAGTATGTGAAAGAAACAGTGCACATTACTAAAAAGGCACGGGGGATCAAAATTTGTCGGTTTAGAATTAAATAAAAATGAAATTGGCTATAAATATGCATATACTGTTATTCGAAAAGTGATGAAAATCTCTCTTTTCTCTGTATCTTCAAAGTAGAGCCAGAGAGTATATAGCTAGAACCATATACTCTCTTACTAGAGCTGATGCAGTGAAGCAGTTAGCATTTTTAGAATCAACGGCCCTGAAATACCTATAATAAGCTTTAAAATTGCTGGCACCAATGTTTTATTATTATTATTATTATTATTATTATTATTATTATTATTTTTCCACACATCACGACTAAAGATGTTATGAGTCGGCTGAATATAAAATCTACTCCAGGTTGCAACCAGCTACCTCAGGAAGCAGATCCGGTGACTGTCAGTGCCTCTACAATACTTTGCTCAAAATGTGGGCTGTTCCAAATAAAGCAATTTCTTGCACTTCCCACTCTTTGAATTACCAGGGAGTTTAGACAAGTTCTTACTCAAATTTTGCGGAACAAATCCAGAGCTCCGATAACTATCGGGACGACCTGTGCTTTTACGCCCCACATTCGGCTGATCTCGATTTCCAAACTCTTGTATTTAAGACGTTTCTCTGCCTCCTTGGTACCGACGTTCTGATCGCAAGGTACAGCAACATCGATAAGTAAACACGATTTTCTCGCCAAATCCCGGATCACTATATCCGGTTTGTTTGCCGCTATCGTCCGATCAGTTTGAATTTGTTGGTCGTACAATATCGTACACAATCCAACAGACGTCACCGGTTTCGGTGAGTATTCGTACCACTTGGGGCATGTGTTTGGAACTTCGAGGGCGGTACAGATCTGCCTGTGGAGGTAGCTACACACCCTGTCATGTCTTTTCAGGTATTCGGTCTTTGCTAGGATTGGACAAGCTGAGACAATATGATCAATGGTTTCTACTTGCTCCAGGCAAATGCGGCATTTATCATCTTGGGAAATTTTGAGAACCGCTTTATCATAATATCGTGTTCTCAAGGCCTGATCTTGGGCAGCTATTACAAGTGCTTCCGATTCTGGCTTCATCCTTCCCCTTTTAAGCCACATAAATGATTGATCTTTATTGATCTGAACCTTGTCCATTCTTTTTAGGTATTGTCCGTGGAGTGGTTTGTCTCTCCACGATTTCTTTAACATTTTTTGTGTCTCACACTTCATGTTTAGCAGCATCAGAAGTTCAGTGTCTGTGTTATTCGACGTGTCTTGCCTAGTTTTCTTCGCAATGTTTCTTGCTACACTAACAATGCCTCTGTTTCCCATTCTTCGGTCAGATTTCATAACCTGCCTCATTAGAGGGTCATCTTGATGGCTGACTACATACTTCCCCAACCCGACTATTGCGTTGTGCCAGGAGGCCTCAATTTGTCTGAGGCCTCTTCCTCCTTCCTTACGTGCCACATAAAGTCTATGTATATCAGCTCGAGGGTGGGAAACATGATGCATTGTTAGCAGTTTTCTGGTTTTTCGATCCATGGTGCGAATTTCTTGCTCAGTCCAGTCCACTAGTCCAAAACTGTATTCGGCTACAGGTACCGCCAAACTACCTATTGCAGATATTTTATTCCTGGAATTCAGAGCGGTCTGGAGGACCAGTCTCACTCTTCTATAATACTCCCTACGAATTCTCTCTTTCATTCTGTCATTCGAGATGGTTTCACATTCTTCAATGCCCAGATATTTGTAAGTTTTACCTGGCTCAAGATCTTGAATCACAGTGTGCATATCAATTTCAATGTTCTCAGACGTTGTGAGTTTCCCTCTTTTTAATTTGATTTTTGCACACTTGTCAAGGACCAAACTTCATGCAGATGTCATTGCTAAAGTCATTCACGACAGACAGCATTTGGGAGAGAATCGCTTCATTCTTACCAAACACTTTCAGATCATCCATGTAAAACAAATGTGATACTGGCCTTTCATCACCATGGAGCTTAAAACCAAAGTCAGCTTGCGACAACTGTCTCGATAGTGGGATCAAACTAATGCAAAACAGCAGAGGGGATAGTGAATCTCCTTGAAAAATACCCCTGTTAATCTGAATACTTCTGGTTTCTACTGCTTCCTTTCCGCTGTGGATTAGTAGCCTGGTACTCCACGACTTCATACTAGCCTTGCAAAATTCAATAAGTCTAGGATGAAATCGATAGATCTCCAGGCTCTTCAAAATCCAATCGTGTGGTACACTATCATAGGCCTTTTGGTAGTCAATCCAAGCAATGCTCAAATTACGTTTGCGTTTTTTTACATCATTCAAGATGACTTTATTCAGTAGCAAGATTTCCTTACAGCCATAAGAGCCTTTACGACATCCTTTTTGTTCAGCTGGCATTAGATGATTCTTATCTAGATGTCTATACATTTTGTCAGCTATGGCTGAAGTTACAACTTTGTACAGTACTGGCAGACAAGTAATTGGCCTGTAGTTCTTCGCCAAAGAGCTGTCTCCCGCTTTGGGTAGCAAATACGTGATGCCGCGTGTGAGCCATTCCGGGATTTCCTTTGGGTTTTCAAAAATTTTATTAACAGCCTTTGCTAGATGAGAATGTATTGCTGTTAATTTCTTAATCCATCCAATAAATCTGGATCTTATCAATCCCGGGGGACTTCCAGTTTCCCATGTTCTTAATTGCTTGGAAGAGGTCCTCTTCCGAGAATTGGTGAACATCTTCCCACAGTTTCTACAAGTTCATCGGCAGCATCAACTTCAGATTGAAGCCACGATGCGTCTTTGTTGAAGGATCTGCTCTCCTCCCAGATTCCTGCCCAAAATGCTTCGACGTCATCTTGTGAATGAGTAACAGCTTTGCCATTCGGTTTTTGAGTCAGATTGCGATAGAATCTCTTCGCGTCTGTTTCAAACAACCCGTTCTGTACACGGAAATCTATTCTACGTTTGTACCTTCTTATTCGTTGAGCCCATGCTTGAATTTTCTCTTTAGCTTCTCAACTACCATTAGCCTGCTGGTGTCATTTTCAATTTGGTATTTTTGTTCAACATTGAATATTTTTCGTTGAACTTTAGAGGTGTGCGTTGATTTAGAAGATGCCTCAGCTAAGAGTGATATTTCACGCCGGGTGTCGGCTATCCGTTTCATAATTCTGTTCATCCATGGGGGTACAGAGCTGTTTACTCTGTTTTGCTGTCGGCCATCGGTGTTCTTGGCTGGCCCCAAAATTATCTGAGATACTAGATATCCAGTTGCATATATGATGTGATTGATTTCAATAATATCTAGATCTCTGTCTGGGGTCTCCACCACCTCATTTAAGACAGAATTCACTGTTTCTATCACTCTTTTAGCTTTGGCAGTTTCGTATATTCTCCTCAACGGTTCGCGAGATTCAAACGGAAGTTGCCTAACTCTTTCTATCTCGCGCTGAAGGAGATTTCGCATCACGTCCTTATCGTGTAATTCATTGCCAGATGAGTTTTCACCACTGACCTGTGTTTCACTGGAAAGAGATGAACCTTCCACGGGATCATCATTTTCAAGTTCTACATGTTCGTCATGTGGATTGTTCGAGCGAAGTACATACTCCGCATTTCCCTCAATGTCAGCAAGTTGTTCTGCTGTGAATTTTGCACTGCTGAGTATGTATCGTCGTTGACTGGCAAGCTTCTTTGAGTCTAGGGTAGGTCTCATATCTGGGTTCCGCTCTCTCCATACCTTGAAAACTTCTATTTCTGAGCCCCCATTTTTCGCTTTTGCATAGTAAAAGCACCACATCACCTCCTTTAATTCATCCCGGGTCCATCTCTGACGATGGCTTCGAGCTACTGCCGGCTCTGGGTCCCTGGGACTAACATCCGTGGGATGGCCAGACGTCGACAAGGTGACATTAGCTCGGTTTCTGAGCAGGTATGGGACATTGGTAGAACAAGGCACGTTAAGATTCATTACATTGCTTGTTCTATCCATTTTGCTCATTGGTTTGAATTGAAGATTCGCAGGACGCAAGTTCGAGTTCACAGATCACACTTAACCCTTGGGTTGTTTCCTGCCATCCGTTACTGCGACCCACAGTGGCCTCGGGGCATCCCCCCGCAGGGCCCAGCAAGGGGTCCCTCCGATCGCCAGTCGGCATTACTAAACCCTACGGGATTTTCACTGACTGCTGAAGGCAGACTCCTTCGCTGGCTAGTGCAAGGTTCGGGCCTCCACTCTAATCAGTGGCCTGGTGTGCCAACCCAGTTTCTCTCCTGTACCCTCTATGGGCCGACAACAGGTAGTCCAAAGGTTCATGACCCTTCCCTCTCTACTTACTTCCCACTCTCCTCAAAATGGAGCACTTCTTCGTCTGACCCCTCACCTTCAACCTATTCAGCAAGGGAGGCCCTACCGGTAGCTAGGCTACCACTGACATAGCTCTCAGGCTCATGGGGGTACTCAAGCTCCACCACCAACTCCCAAGGTCGTGTACTCCGTAGGTGGAGGAATTATTATTATTATTATTATTATTATTCCTCTAAATCACTACTAAAGATGTTATGTGTCGGCTGAATATAAAATCTACTTCAGGTTGCAACCAGCTACCTAAGGAATAGATCTAGGGACTGTCAGTGTCTACAATACTTTGCGCAAAATGTGGGGTGTTCCAAATAAAGCGATTTCTTGCACTTCCCAGACTTTTGAATTACCTGGAAGTTTAGACAAGTTCTTACACAAATTTTGCGGAACAAATCCCAGAGCTCCGATAACTATCGGGACGACCTGTGCTTTTACGCTCCACATTCGGCTGATCTCGATTTCCAAACTCTTGTATTTAAGACGTTTCTCTGCCTCCTTGGTTACGACGTTATTATTATTATTAACTTGTAACACAATGATTATTATTAGGGCCCGGATAATTATGTAATTACATATTTCCGTAAGTTAACTCTATCAAGTCAAAATCACGATATATTTACGTTTCATGTCGATTTGTGCCTAAAACCGATGACTTTTAGTACATATATTTACATATTTTATATAAAAGTACATATTTGTAAATATTTCTTAATATTTTCGTTTTTCTGCAATCTAGTTGTATAATTCTTTATTTATTCTACATGTTTTTGATAAGGAATAGTATCAGCATTGTCAAACAATTTTTCTGCAGCCTCCTCTAAATTGGCGCTATTGCATCGCGTAAAAATATTGATATTGCAACACGCAGACTTCTACAAAAGGACAAGGAATTATTGCTCTCCAAAGCTTCCACTGTCAAGATTTCAGCGCGAATATAACAGAGAACAAACACTTCTCGGAAAGGAAGTTGGTGTATGAAAATGATGTCTAGCAGAAGATAACTCGCGCCCACAATGCATTTTCCAAAGGTCTCCCTTGACCTTAACACCCTTCGCCTAAAATTACACGCACCAACGCATCTCAGAAAGCGCCATTCGGTTTTCTTTCCCAGTTAGTTTCATTGGAGCTTAAACTCTTGTTTGTAAAATATCTCTGTGAGGTGAAAATCTAAAGTAAAATCATGATGTGGCACTGCAGCTTTTGGATAAGAAAAGGACAGAAAATAATTCACGGCGATTGGCTTAAACCTTGTGGTAACGCAAACTGGGAATTTGCCATAGGCAGAATTTGGTTTATCTTTTCCGAGAAGTCTAGCAATAGCGTCTTGGGTAAGAACACTATTAAAGAAAGAAGAATTTGTGCTAAGAGTTAATTGATTAAATATCAGACAGCATTGTTTTTATTCCCTAATTCCTGAATAGCATTCAGCAGTGACGTGTTGGGACAATGTTTAAATATACACCAGTAACTTTATGCGATGTGGAACACTTAGTCGGTACAAGGCCCTCGAATAGATAATAGGAAACATTTCAGCCCTATAGAGTATTTGAGTAAACTCCTCGTGAGCATGCTTGCGGATGAGCCGTTCCGTCTCTCACGGGTGGACCACTTCCCGTGCACCAATCGAGACAAGCGAGGTGTCATTCCACGCGTCTCGGCCTCCTGACGACGAAGGAGGAGACGATGACGATGAAGAAAAAAGAGGAGACGACGAATAAGAAGGAGGAGGAGGAAACGATGAAGAAAAGATGAAGACGAAGAAAGTTAAACAACCGAAGGTAGTTTAATGCGTTCGGCGAGGTCACATTCAGCTAGTTTCTAAGTAATTGAAACAAATATTCGTTTCTCATTGTTACGGAGAACATTGAAAATTACAGAATTATGACTAGTATTGTGTTTTAATTTTGTTTTTTACGAGTGTATTAAGTCTACAGATCAATATTTAAGCAGAAGTATTTTAGTAAAACGAAATGATATAATAATAAAATGTTACATATTTCTTACTTTTTAGTACATATTTCTATACATTTTAATACATATATATGTACGTATTTTTCTAATTTTTAGTACATAATTATCCCTAATTATTATACACCTTGTGCTCCAGAGAAAAGGAGAAAAATATTCAAGCTGAGGTAGAAGTTTGAAGTTCTTTCAAGTACTTTTCTCAGTATTTTGTTGGGGCCTTTTTTGACGACGTTGCGAATTTCCCAAATATGTATTTTATTTTGAAGAAAGGAAAGATGATGACGGAATTCAGATAACAATAGTAGCAAGAGCCATTCCAAAAAGTGCTTAAAAAATGCAATAATAATATATGTTCAAAAAAATTGTTTTTAAGATTTTCATGTAAAAAGGTTATTTTTTATGTTAAAATACAGAATGCTTCTTTTCTGTTACCTTTTTCTTTTAATCAATGTATTCATTAGTTTGATTTTAGAAATTCTGAAGTTGTGACTACCTACTCGACCCTGGGACCTCATGGTCGGTGTAGATATACCCACACTGATTTTAGAAACGCAATGTTTTAAACAATATTTTTCCACAAATCTTTAAACATAGAATTGATGTAAAAACAATATTTATTTGGAATTGTGAAGCGAAATAATTTCAGGTGTGACAGGTACATGCATATGCATGAGTGTTGGTAAAATTTTAATTGATTGTGCTAAATGGTTTCAGAGGAATTTCTAATTGGATGTGAAATGGTTCCATGTTTACATATAAATATATAACTTTGAACCTGCTTAACCTTCAGTAATTGCTCTAGTAATCGTAACGCTAGTTTTTGCACTGCTTATAATAGTATTCCATTTGAAAGAAAATCTTATTAACATTTTATGACAAATTATCTTATATACATATAAGTAATAATATAGATAAGTAAGGGTATGTAAACTGTGATTTGTTGAAAAATGATATATAATTTTTTATTGATTTGTTGACTATTACAAATGCTACGAAGTTCTCAACAAATGTGGATGCATTAAGCTTTTAAATAAATATAAGGGTGTCCAGGAAGTAAGGACGAATTTCAATTTTGCGCCATTTTATCATACGACGATTGGCTACCCTGGGTTTATCATGTTTGTTATATTTCCCATTATTATCCTGATAGCTTTTGTGTGGTGAGCATTGTTGTTTGATGTTTATTTTCATCATGGAGCAGATGACCACTGAGCAACGCATCCAGGTGATAAAAAAGTTATTACAAGAACAGTAAAAGTCCCATCGCAACCGTTCGTGCATTGCGTGTGATACTCGGACGTAATGCTGCTCCAAGAGAATCGTCAGTTCGGAAGTTGATTCAGAAGTTTGAGACCACGGGTTCTGTTAAACGTTAAGAAAACAGGTTGACCGCGTACTGTTCGAAATGAAAACATTGTTGCCGTGCGTGACAATGTGACCGTAAGCCCCAGAAAATCGGTTCGCCGACGAGCTCAACAATTGAATTTATGACCACCTTCACTGCATATCATCCTTTCAAAAGATCTGCAAATGCATGCGTACAAAATTCAACTTACACAAGAGTTGAAGCCTGCAGATCATGGAAAGAGACGTCGATTTGCTCAATGGGTCGACAAGCGGGGAACGAAAACTTCTCAAAAAGAATAGTTGTCTCAGATGAGGCATACTTCCACCTCAGTATGTCAATAAGAAGAACTGCAGAATTTGGGCTAATGAAAATCCGTGAGCGACTATGGAAGATGAAATGCATCCACAACGCACGACTGTGTGGTGTCGGTTTTTACTTCTTTATTTATTTGGTCAAAAAAACAGTAAAAACTGTATATCACGTATGAGGGAAGGAATTATCTGCGCACATTTTCTTGAGGTCCAGGGGGGAAAAGCGAAATTAGCAACATTTGAAAAACTAGAAATTAATTTAGAAAAATTATAATTTTAAGAAATAGAAATTAGAATAATGTTTGTTCCCGAGTTACAGAAAATCAATTTCAACGGTAAATGAACTGTTGATTTGTTTTTTCTGCATTGCTAACACAGTAGTAACGAACATCAATTCTACTCCTACCGCTACAAGCAAAAGGAGTGCTCAACAAAACGTGCGCACAGTGAAGTTACATTTATGTCCAGAAGCAAAACAAGGGGCCATCTCAACTTGTGCTCAATGGATCAGGGAAACTGGACAAAAACCTGATCGAGATGTGGGTCATTGATCCGGAAGCAGGGCAGGTTCAGGGTTCTGGGCAGGAGGCATGATGAGCCTGTTCTTGTTTGAAGATGATGAGGGAGCTGCCGTCACTGTGAACGGCGACCGGCACAGGAACATGCTTTCTGACTGGTTTTTCCAAGTTTTGGATGATATGGAAAATGACGATTTATGGTTTCAACGAGATGAAGCAACATGTAACGAATGAAAGTTTCCTCAAAAAATTATCTCTGTCAATGGAAACCAGGAATGGCCTGCCAGATCAGGCGCTCCGTGTGACTTTTTTTGTGGGGATTTGCGAAATCAAAAGTGTACGTGAACAAACCACGAACAATAATCGAATTGAAGAATGAAATGACAAGAATTATTAACGGCATCCCACCAGACGTTTGTGAACGCGTCAGCGCTAACTCCAATGAACGCATTGCTCGTTGCCGCGCGGCCTTGTGAGGTCAAATGGAGGATAAAATTTTTCATTCGAACTCTTTAAACATGGTTTACGATTATGGTAATAAAACAAGGATTTCATGGGTTAAAATTACACAAAAGCATTTAATAAAACAAGGATTTCATGGGTTAAAATTACACAAGAGCATTTAATAAAACAAGAAATGGAACTCGCAGCTGATATAGCTAACTGCTGCCACCACTCGCGACTTGTGGAACAAAGGCATTTCGAGATATAGAATAACATATTTCTGGTGTGTGGACGCAAGTTCATCGGCATCGAACCTCATTTCTCGCAACGCATTCCTTGGTCCAGTGTGTTGCGGGCCTTAAGGTGGTTAGAGCGAGATACGTGTTATGTTTAACATGCCTTTTTTATTGTATTAATCGAAAGATGAGAGGTTCTTCTATGTTCTGGGAAAGTTTAAATCGATTTTACCGTCTAGTTTTCGCGTAACGAGACTGTAAAGTTTGTTATTTTAACACGGGCTCTTATGGTAGCCTGACAAATCTGACCTGAAATTTTAAAATTGTGAGAAAATTAACTGTTGAAGAAGTTTTTAAAAACTCTTCTTTAGGTAGCTAGTATCTCGAAGAATCAATATGCGCAATTTGAAGGACATCTACCGTCTCAAATGGGAGAATTTCGCAAAATTATAAACCTAAATCAGTCCACGGCGAGACGTTCGCGCGCTTTCTAGTGTCGGGGACTGTGATGCGCAACTCGGCAACACCGTGCGCGCCGCGCGCTTCTTTCAATTCGAGTGACAAGTCCTCTTGTAGAGTTCTTACATTCTTCGGAATCTTCTGGGTGCAATTAAAAGATCCAAAAGGTTCATATTCCATTTTTTATTATGCAAGACACACAATGGATTGTCATTGCCTTCTACACCACAGTTGCAAGATACCATACACAGAACTCAAAGCAGCAATCTTTAATGTAGATCAATCAGAAGAGCTAATGGATGGGCATTAAATTCACAAGAGTAATTAGAAATAGACTTTTTAGTGGCATTAAATGTGTTACAATGATAAAATACTTTTTTTGCTGGTGCTAATATCAACCATTGAAGGTGGTTGCAGTAAATGCAAAGCAAAATTTTGCTACTAGTAAAATAAAAATCCTTGTAGCCGGATTTTTTAAAATAAATATTAAACTCTTCATAAATTGTTTTTATCTGAATAATAATCATTAATCAAATAGTTTACTGAACTACAATGCTTGATTTTAAAAATAAATTGAATGGAACAATAAGAAACTAAATTTGTATTTGTAAATGAGAAATTTAAAAAGCAATTTCAACTTTGTAAGCAATTTGTTAATTTGCAACTGTATTTGTACAAGGATTTATTTATTTATTGATAAATAGCCCGAGACTAATGATATATACAATACAAATACAATTTTAACGCACAATAATAGTTTATCAGCAGTAGCGAATAGTACAATAATTATTCCCTTACAATTGGTATGTAACTACACCCACTTTCTCTCTCAATGCTCTAACTGAGCCCAATTTTTTTATTTCCTCTGGTATTTTGCTTTATAAAACAATTCCATTATTAAATACTGATTTTAATAACATAGTTACTTACATTTTCTTGGTAGAATTTATTTGCTTGTCTCATTAAATAATTATGTATGTCTGAGTGTTTTCTTATCAAATATTGCGGGAGAAATTTATTTTCTAATCTGTATATAAATGTTAACATCTCTTTTAGTCTCCCTTTCCACCAAAAAATAGCCCAACTCTGTTAACATTTAATTAATATTTTCACTCTGCCGTTTATTCAATATTGCTTTCATTCTTCAATTATGGTTTCGTTGTAAACTTGCTATTTCCTTTTATTTGCCAAATCCTGTACTGTGGAACAGGACTTAATATGGGGTAACAAAATTAATTTAAATAACTCCTTTCCTTTCTTTGAAATAATTTTTCTTAGTTTGTATAATAAATTAAATTTCTTTGTTAATTTGTTTATGTATTTAACATGTCCCATAAAAATTTAAGCCATTATCAATTATGTGTCATAATTAAAGCTTTTTAATTAATCAAAGGTTTTTCTGAAGGAGTTCCCAATATAGTTGGCACTTGAGGGCTTACAGTATCTAAATCCATCCATGGGCAAATGTAATTGAAATTGTAAGAGGAATGATAAATTCAGTCTTTGGTAGTATTAGTTTTTTAATAGAAACCCGTTTTCTGTACAGTACTTTATTTTATCTAATTGTTTCCATTTCCTGAATAGTCTCATGCCTTTTTTCCAAAACATTTAAACCTCTTTTCATTTTGAGTGCAACATGAACACAAACGAGTAGAAAAGACCACGCCACTTGGAAATCTCTTTGAAGATTTTTATCTCCAGCAATGTTATAATTTTATTATATGTAAATATTACAGCTCTTAGAATTATATGATGCAGTAATTTCATTTTATCAACTTTACTTTGATTTGTACTTTACACAATAATCTTCATCTAAATCAATATCATAACGATACAAAATTGTGCTGAAAACATTGCAACCATCAAATAGCGTCTATGAATTACATAATCCCACTGCTGTAAATAATATGGCTTTTGCAATTGCAAAATCAGTTTTAAAATTGCAATCAAAACTATTGAAACATAAAATTTGGTCATGCAGTTTTATTACCTAAGCAAAAATAAAATAAAGGAATAACAAAAAAACACATTTTTATTGGGATAAGAAGGATAATAACGAGCAGTAGAAGTCAATGATTAGGATTTCTGTCAAATTATAATATTGCAGAGAAAGCAATACAAAGCTTTATACAATGTTGCGGAGAACCAAACTACTGATCTTGTTGTTAAGTAATAGAATAATCTAAGGTTTATCCTTGCATTAGCACAGGTAATTCAAGAAATGAAAATTAAAGAGTAACAAGCAATGAAAAAATATTTGAAAATTTTTTGTGAAAACTGTTGTGATAACTCTGTGAAAACTTGATATTGGGAGAATTATTTCGTTCTTAGTTCTCAAATTCCGCTTTGGAAACAAATCTTCCACCAATTCGCTCAGATAGTGATATTTACCACGTGTAGACCAGGCAACAGTATTCAGTCATTAAAAACAACGAACCTTCGAAGCAAAATGAGCCTTGAGCCGACATACCAATCTCAAGAACATTACGGCGTTGCCAAATGTACCAAAGACTTTTTCGCTCTTCTCAAACGTGGAAATTTTTACCATTGTTAGCGAACACTGTACAAAAATATGCAGCTACATGTCTATAATGCTTCTTTTTATGATTTTGCTTGTACTAATTGTGTAATAGTGCTTTTTTACATTCAATCTTATGCCTCAATTTTTCATTCCTCGCTCACGCGAATCGGTGGTACTAGTTAAGAAACTAGTCAACGGTAGGTCTTTATGTGGTATTAAAATGTTTTTATTTTCCATCTATGAAACAAAATTAATTCTTATAATTAAATAAAACTCAGCATAAGAGTCCCCTATTTTGTTTATGTAGGTCTCACAATACCCACTTACCTCGCAAATAAATATTTTTGAACGTAATATGGACTCTCTATCTACTAGGGAATATCTCGCTCTAACCATCTTAAGAGAGTAGATTTTGGACTCAATGTAGAGTATTCCCGGCATCCATTTAGAGTGAAATAGTTTCTAAGGTCTATTGTAAATTAACAAAATTTTATTTCTGGGCTTGAGGAATATACATTAATTTAAAATCAGAAACTATAAAATTCTGGAAGAATTGTGAATTTTAACTGACGATACATAACATGAAAAACAATGATACTCTTATCTTAAATTATCAAATGACGATCGAAGAAACAGTAAGGCGATAAATACACACACACTGCAGAACAGAAGTTCTATTATACGCTGCATATTTACCTTCGTTCAAATACTTCAAAGAAATTTAGCATGACTGGACGAAATGGTTACCAATTAAATGTTTTCGTTAAATAACGACAGCTGTTCTTAATTCACCATACCATTCTATCCACCTAATAATATTATAATACAGGGTCAATCAGATAGCAATCATTACATACCTTGATAGTGTTAGAAGAAATTCATTGTCATATATAAGTAATTGTATTAGAAAATGGGTATGCAAATGCTGTTGATAGTATAATTCGTCGATGAATTGATCAAACAAGAGTGTGTATCCACACACACATGTATATGAAATTGAATAATCAGGTCTGTTGCTCATGTCTTTTGTATCTGTTTTTGATCAATTACACAAGTTTGGCATTCATTTTTATCTTATACTAGCAGAACGGGCGGGTACACTGGTTTCTATCTTTTCCCCTCTATATTTCCCTCCTACATTCTCGTTTTCGCTCCCTTGCTTTTTCCCTTCCTCTTCTCCCTCCCCCTTCTTTTCCCTCCTTTCCTTTCATTTCCTTCTTTTCCCTCACTTCCTTTTCCTCCCTCTTCCTTTCCCTCCCTTTTCCTTTCCCTCCCTTTTCCTTTCCCTCCCTTTTCCTTTCCCTCCCTCTTCCTTTCCCTCCCTCTTCTTTTCCCTCTTTTTACCTCCTTTCCCTTCTCTTTTCCTTTCTCGTCTTTCTTTTTTGCCCTTCTCTTTCCCCCTTTCTCATTTCCCAATTCTATCCCTTTCCCCCTTCTCTTGCTTTTTTCGCTCTTTTCCCCCTCTCTTTCACACTTCCCCCTTCTCTCCCTTTTTCGCTCTTGTCCCCCTCTCTTTTTCCCACTTACCGCCTCTTTCCTCCTCTTACACTTTTCCCCTTTCTTTTCCGGTTTCTCTGTTTTAGTATCTATTTTCGCTTCTTATTACTCTCTTTTTTCTTTTTCTCTCTTCTCTTTTACCTCTCCCCATTCCTCTTTTCTTTCCTTTACCCTCTTTTCTCTCTTTTATCCACTTTTTATCCCCCTCTTCCCTCATTTCCCCCCTTCACCCTCACAGTTTCCTCTTTTCCTTCCCTCTCTCCTCTCCCGCTTTTCCAACCTTCAAAATCCTCGGAATGGTGCTGCGTGAAATCTCGGGAACCAAAATGCAGAGATCATCCAGTGATTCGTCGATCTTCTCTCATGGATTGGTCAACTTTCGCTACTGTTTCGACGGATATTGACGGTCTGTCGCTTCTTTCCTCGTTGCGAACTTCGGTTCCACTATCTGCAAACTCCGTACACAAATTGTGGAGGTTTTGATATCTGTATGTGTATACACCTCGAACAGGCGGAGTAACTCGCGAACTTCGCACATGGCGGTAGCACCAAACGAGAGTTCCATTACAAACGGCTTCCAAGTGAAGACTGTCCCAGCGTGATATGCGTAGGTTTAATTGATAGTGGGAAAACAACAATGTAATAGCTGCACAAGCAGTTTCCTAAGGACCTCAGCACTTGGGAGGCTTTACTTTTGCTTTCTTTATGCATACTGCGAGTTTTTGAACTTTGCCCCACAAGGCCACTCAAATCCCATCTTCGCGATGGAATATGTTATGGTATTTCGTATCTGAGTCGTTCCGCTAGATTTCGCATGATCGCGCCGTATCAAGCAGTGATTGCGATCATGCGACCTCTACCGCCAAGACCGAGAAAGACGCGAAATGCCGTGACATTCCATGGCGAAAATGGGATTTGAGAGGCAAAGTTAGAGAAATCGCAGTGTAGGAGTAATTGGCTTATTCCATTTATTCGACGCAGAGTTACCAATCAACTAATTGTTTTGAGATTTTTTAACGAAGTAAACTCTCTTCAATTTCAGGACGCCCTGGAGCAGGCTCTTCAAACGAATCGCTGACACTAGGAAGAAGTGATCTGGGAGAGAGAAGACATGAATGCTCAGTCTGCAAGAAGAGCTTCTCGCGAAGGGAACACTTACATCGCCACAAGCTAATTCACACAGGGGAAAAGCCTTTTGAATGTTCTGTATGCCAGAAGGGTTTCTCCCAAAGGCCATCTTTAAATATGCACATGCGTATTCATACAGGGGAAAAGCCTTTTGAATGTCCACTCTGCCTGATGGATTTCTCTCGAAGGCAACATTTAAGCAACCACATGCGGATTCACACAGGGGAAAGGCCTTTTGAATGTTCTGTATGCCAGAAGGGTTTCTCCCAAAGACGAACTTTAAATATCCACATGCGTATTCATACAGGGGAAAAGCCTTTTGAATGTTCTCTCTGCCAGAAGGGTTTCTCTCGAAGGGAACATTTAAGCAACCACATGCGGATTCACACAGGGGAAAGGCCTTTTGAATGTCCTGTATGCCGAAAAGGATTCTCCCAAAACGGAATTTTAAGTAACCACATGCTGATTCACACAGGAGAAAAGTCTTTTGAATGTTCCGTCTGCCAGAAGAGATTCTCACAAAGGCAACAATTGAGCATCCACATGCCGATTCACACAGGGGAAAAACCTTTGAATGTCCTGTCTGCCAGAAAGGTTTCTCAAAAAAAGGAAATTTAAGTAGCCACATGCAGATTCATACGGGGGAAAAGCCTTTTGTATGTTCTCTCTGCCAGAAAGGTTTCTCTCGAAGGGAACATTTGAGTACCCACTTGCGTATTCACACGGGGGAAAAGCCTTTTAAATGTTCTTTGTGCCGAAAGGGATTCTCTCGAAAGTTAAGTTTAAGTAACCACATGCGTATTCACAAAGGGGAAAAGCCTTTTGAATGTTCTGTCTGCCAGAAGGGTTTCTCAGAAAGGGGAAATTTAAGTAAACACATGCGGATTCACAAAGGAGAAAAGCCTTTTCAATGTACTGTCTGCCAGAAGGGTTTCTCTAAAAGGTATTATTTAATCAAACACATGGGGATTCACACAGAAAAAACCTTTTGAACGTTCTCTCTGCCAGAAGGTTCTCCCAAAATGGGAACGTTTGGTTATCCACATGCGGATTTTCACAAGGAAAAGCTTTTCGAATGTCTGCCAGAAGGGTTTCTCTGCTTGCACATGCGGATTCCCACAGGAGGCAGGCCCTATGAATTTCTTGTACCACAAGGACTTGTCGCATTCGGCAACCAAATGGCAGTGAATGCCCACGTGCATATTCACTCGGGAGAATAGTTCCGTTTGACAAGCGCTGATCTCGAAAGGGAAACTTCTCACCAAACAATTTCTCACCACATGTGGTTTCACACAGGACAGGCCCTTCGATTTTCTTTTTCTCCCAGAAGGGTTTTTCACGAGAGATGTTCATCTTCACATGCGGATTCACGCAGGGGATTTTATTTTTAATGTATGGATCAATATATATTCAATATATTTTTATTGTATGGATATTGAATGTACACATGCCTGTTTTTTTCTAACTAGTATTTTTGGAAGCATGCCATGTTGAACTTCGCTAATGACACGTATCACTATATTTTAAGTACCTCAAACTTGAATACACTAATTATAGTTACTCTGTTCAAATTCCATACGTAACTTGTTTGTTTCCTTTTATACCGTTAGATGATATACTAAAATTTTTAACAAGGTGCATTCCCTTGTGACTTGTGTAAATTAATTTTATGTAATTATTTTTGTATCTAGCCATTGTTTAAAATATATTTGTTTTGTCACCTGACGCAAATAAGTTATTTCTGAAAAGTTGTGAATACTATGTATATAATTTAATATTGTATAAAATAGTTATTTCAAGAATTTTTCTGTCTTTTAAATGATTGACCAATATAATTGATGTAAGTTGTTTGTCCTAGTATATACGCGTCATGTGTGGGATCACGAAGAAGAGAAAATTCAAATTCCCGCCCAAAGAAAGGCGCGTTGGGGGAGGGGCCAGCTCGTGAGGGAAGGGCTTCTCAAGTCTCGGAAGGGCCAGCAGGAGAGCGCGCCGCTCTGAAATTAGCAGGCTCCGGGGTCAGACCTGTGCGAAACGTATGAGGCTTTTCGATAGGCACGTTTTACAGAGTGCGACGAGTCTACGAATCAGTTCACGTCGCAGTAACAAATAGGCATCTACGAGAGCACAGTGGTGAAAGGAACTGTATTACGTTACAGTGGCTTTAGCAAACGTTTTCTAATTTGTTGTTTGCGTGACTAATTTCTTTGCACAGTGTTGGTTAGTTGTACCAGAAGGGCAGAGTCGAGACTACAATGTTCGTGTTTGGGCGGCACGTTGTAAATTTCAACATGTTGTTCAGGCGTAAAGTGACCACCCAAGTTAATGTCATTCTGCCCTCCTATG
Source organism: Acheta domesticus (assembly GCA_031308135.1). Taxonomy (NCBI): domain Eukaryota; kingdom Metazoa; phylum Arthropoda; class Insecta; order Orthoptera; family Gryllidae; genus Acheta; species Acheta domesticus. The sequence goes on from JAHLJT010006882.1 coordinate 21,977, forward strand.
ACGATGATTGTATCCCGTTTGGTGAGAGTTTTGTGTGCGTATCCAACTCGCTGCTCACTCGGCAAACCTCCGTTAGCAGTGGCGTAGCGTGACTCGCACGTTTGGGGATGCTCAACAATAACGCGAACAGAAGACATCGTGATCTTTAATTTTTCTAGAATCTGTGTTATCAACAAATGTTACAATATTGCAACACCTTTGTCAGGCTATACACGAAAAAATATGAACAATATTTTTAAGAATTCTTATCATCATTAGGACGCGCGATAAAAATTTAAAGAATATATTAACATTGACATTGTAAAACTAATGATTAATAGATTAATTATTTTGTGGTGAAGAAAAAACTTACCTTCAGAGGTGCGAAGAAACTCGCAATTAATACAGCATAAGTTACACAATCTTGTAAATTAAGTCAATTCTTCTATCCTTCTTTGTGAGAACTCATCAATAACTCGTTCGATAAACTGAGGATCTGAAGTGAGTTCTCCGAGAAGTCTCTTTCGATTGCTAAGAACTTAACAAGACAATCTGCTGTTGCTCATTGTATTTCTCAGATGCGTTTTGATCCGCTTGAGAGTACTCATGCTTCGTTCACTTGTCGCTGTTGATAAGGGAATGGTTAACACTAAACGAAGTAGTTTTGTAACTTCTTCATACACATTTTCCAAACCACTTCCAACAAAATATTTTAGGAGCTCATGAGGAGGTAAACGTTTTTTGTCATCAGCATATACAGTACATAGTTCATTATGAAGTAGCTCTTTGTCAAAAAATGGATATTGTTTTGTCAATGCTGATATAAGTGGTTCCGGAAATTCTTTGGTATAATCAAACTTCTCTCATTTACTAGCTCTACAAACAGAATGGAAGGAAAATCTTCATATCTACATTTCATCTGGTTAATCAGAGAATCAAGAATTTCGAAAGTAAGAGCTTTAAGAGAGGCAATTTGGGAGCTGCGATACGCCAAATTCTTATTGAGATTCACACACTGTTCGACACACGTGTCTACAAATGTATCTTTTCTTAAGTTTTCCAAGTTTCTGATAACGAGAATAATTTCATTGTGACTTGTTGATATATTCACTGAATTTGATTGTAAAATTTTGAACAGAGGGTCTATGTACAAAAAACAATTTTTATAAACACACAACAAGAACACAAAAATGGGGCCGTTCATATGCCTCTTAAGACCTACAGCACAATTCACAGTGTCACAATCCCATTGCATATCCTCACCCTCTATTATTTGGTTGAAAATTAGGTAAAGATCAGAAAAGTGTGTTTCTATTGTTGAAACGGCTCGAGAGTGAAAATTCCAACGCGTGGCGCTGGCTTGGGGCAGTTTAAATCCCTGCTCAGTCAGTAAAACTGTTCGTTTCGATGATTTGTTGAAGAAACTGTGAAATGCTGTTAACGCACAAACAAAGAGACGTACTTGCTTGATGGTTTTGGTACCATGTAACAACACAAGATTTAATTGATGTGCATAGCAATGAATGAACAGTGCATGAGGGCAAAATTGCTTGACCAGTTTTTGAACACCTCCATGTTGACCTGCCATAACTGTCGCACCGTCGTAAGTCTGACTAACAACTTTCCATTTTCTACATTCCATTCCTCTAGGACGTGATGTATAATTTCTGACAGACCAGCAGCAGTTTGTCTTTAGATACGTCAAAAAATCCAACGAATCTCTCTTCGATTTTGTCTTTATACACATTCTAAAAATTACACTCATTTGGCTCTTACAAGACACGTCTAATGTTTCATCCGCCTGAATTGAAACAAAAGTACTTTCCTGAATTTCTAATTTGATTTTCTCATTTAAAACCGATGTTATGACCTCTATTAGCTCATTTTGAATATCCGGCGATGTTCCCTTGAAGATTGTAGACGATAACAAATGATCTCGAATGACTGACTCATTTTGGGCTAGTAGATCGAGTAATTCCAAAAAATTGCCTCTATTTTCAGTGCTTTCAGTTTCTCTGTGACCACGGAAGGGCAATTCCTGTCTGGAGAGAAAAATTATTGCTTGAATAAGCCGTCCCAATAATCGTCTGTTTGCAGATACGTGCTCGTTAAATTTATTGCCTGAAGGCGAGCCGCTTCCGATAATACATGTTCTATTCTTGTTTTGCCGAGAAAGTGAAATTTTTCTTTGTTAAGCAAATGCTGCTTTGATGTCTGGTGTTTTATAGCTTTTTTAATGAAGTTCCCTAAATCAGACACACCACTAGTGCACCAAGTAGTATCTTTATCTCCAAACAGTATACACACGTAACAGAACATTTTGTTTGTTCGAATACATCCAGTTAGCCACGAAAATCTCTCATACCAAGAAGGTTGAAATTTTCTAAATTGTTTTCCTGCAGAAGGAATGTTCAAATGCGGAGTAGGACGCTTATTCTTCAATGAACAATACTGCTCATACGATAACACATTAACTGATGTCGACCGAAGGAAGTCGAGTAAATTGTCGACTGGAATATTTACATGCGTCATTTTATAGTTTTTGCTGTTCACAAATCGTCACTATGAACTACTTAACCTCACAGGCGCACGCAACACAAGCCAGATACACTGGAACTACTTCCACGATCTCGATTGCTTTCGACGGAGGAGGTGCTTCCCACAAAATCCTCACAGCAGCCAGGACTGCCGACGTCTTCAAAGCAAATTATACAATGGCTGAGCTTTAATTCTCATACGCCAATGGCAATGAGACCATTTGTGAATTTATACATTGCAGACTAAAATAATATGTAATTTCTTTAAGGAATAATTCAGTTTCTTGGATATGAATTGAGAATTAGTAGATAGGAACTACTTCTACAGTTTGTGCACATGACCACAAGCGGGGACTCCCGAGTGAGAGAGAGATAATTTACTGACCACCTGAAGTGTGCTGCGCTCTCGTGCACAAACGAGCAACTTCTTGCACAAACGAGCAATTCATTTCATTAGATTCTGTCCGCATAGACGCTAGCGTACAGCAGTCGGGTTTCTCTGGGCCAGGGGTGAAGAGGGGTGAGGGGAACCTCGCCATCTGCGCATGCGTCATTCGTCGTCGCAATCTCGTGGCAGACGCTAAAGCATTTTAGCATCCAAGCAATCACAGGCCAGCGTCGACAACCCGCCGAATTCAATCATAGGAAATGACTTCAAAATTAATACAAAACGTGTTACGCTCAACGGACCACTTGTAAGATTATCAATATAGTATTTACGGGCGTTTATTAATATTATACACGGGGATGCTCAGCATCTCAGCGTCCCCTGACGCTACGCCACTGCCCGTTAGGTTTACACACCCATGACAAATTGGTTGGGAGTTTCCCACTGATTAGCGAGAAGATTTGTTGCCCATGCCTATCCATCCCGGAGGATGGAAGAGAAATAGATGTGGGTGTTAACACATTTTTCTCGGCGCGGATAAAGTTGCAGTGACTTCCGCCCATCTGGGCACTTTTTGTGATCTTCCCGCCAAATTGTGGAGTTCCATGTTGCTCCAGTGTGTTATGGGGGCGCGAACCCAAAATTTGCCCGTCCCACTTAAAAAATTAAATTTCTTAATTAAGAAATTAATTCTGTGGCTATTAGGTAAAACTCATTAACTCCATTTTTTTGAAAAAAGTGAGTTTTCACCACATTTCGCACTGGTTTTTCATTTTCTTTCATTATACACAGCAATATCAGTGTAAAACGTTCACCCAATCAACGTAATTGATAAAAATCACTAAAATAACAGTAATTTCAAGTAAAACGCATTAACTCCAACACTATCAGGAAAAAGTCATTAACTCCAATACTTATCAGGAAAAACTCATTAACACCATCAAATCTGTTATAACTAGTGGTGGTACAGAATGGCACAGACTTTCCTGTATTAGTTTTCTATTTTCTTCGGTCTATTCGGAATTGCCACATACTCGTGCTAGCTGCCATCTATCGCCGCCCAAAGTACATTTTTTCGACATTTTTTTAAGTTTTCGGTTTCATAATAGTAGAACGGAAATATTAATTTTAGAATATTAAAGAACACAAAAACCTCGTCCTAAATGGCAATTTTGTTTTAAAAATTTGTAGCCGTTTTTAAGAAAATGGCGTTTAAAGCACTAGTAAAAATGGGAAATTTGAAGCTCATTTTCAGAGAAAGATTTTGAGTTTCCAAAAAACTTCATTTGAAACACATTCACTTACAAATACAATTGTGTTTACAATTTGCTGTTAATGTGCATATTAAAGATGTGAGAGACCTTTCAAAAAAAATTACATTTGTGTAATTTTTGAAAAAGAAAAAAAGGATCCCAAAATGAACTTCACGTCATATTAAAAAGTGCAATTAGCACTATGGGTTTCAAAACTTTGAAGCCATTTATGAAACAATGGCGTTTGAGCGTTTCGGAAGATGTGGAATTTTGAGCTAGTTTTCAGAAAAAATGTTGAGTTTTGTGAAACTTTTCTTGACATTATTTAAACCACTTGAACTCGTAAATTTAATAATGTAAACAAATCGCCACTAATGTAAATATTACCGACGTGAAAGAATTCAAAAAATTAAATTTTTGCAATGTATGAAAATAAATAAGTGAGAATATAAGAACAAAAGAATAGAGCGATATGGAGTTTATATCCTCTCATAGTTTAGCACTATCCCTACCAAAAGTTTAAAGAAAAAATTTCGAAATGTTTTCGAGAAAAGCTTGTATTTGTATTTTTTAAATTGCACATATTACACGCAATATTGCAGGAAAAGTATTAAAATTTTCAAAAAAATTTACATGACCCTAAAGAAAAATATCGTTTTGAAAGAGAATTTTTATTGGAAGGGAAAATCTCTATCTGCAATTTGTAGTTGGAGGAAGACGCCCAATAAAATTCAAAGTTTTTGCAATTTTCGAAAATTCAGAGTTAATCGTTAAAATCGGACCTATGCCATGTTAATAAGTGTATTTTACTCTATTCATACTAGAAATTTAAAGGAAAAAATGGAGCCGTTTTTGAGAAAATTGTGGAAAAGTCCGGGGAGCTTCATGTAAAGTACCCCTAATTTTATAGAATCTTTTTCAAAATCTCTAAGCTTCGACTCAAATCAGATCGACTGGGGAATATTCATTTTGGAAGAAATCGTACGTATGGTTTCGGTGCTAGCAGTGTTCACAGACTGGCGGACTGACAGACGGATGTTTTCCTTTCAATTGGTTTTTCGGTATCAAGGACCCACAAAAGAGGGGTTCTCGCTACACCACGTGTTGGGGATTTTTTTTCTCTTAATTTAGCAACTGGTTTTATCCATTTTTTCGTTATAACGGCCCGGCAACGAATTTCTTTCTGGCGAAAATTCGCCATTTTTTCGCGCAGCATTACGTAACTTTCTCTATACTACGTATATTACTCCGTATATACGTACGTATACGGGAAAGTAAAAATGAATTAACAAATCGAATAGGTTAAAAATTGATCTAATGCAACTGAAATACAGCAAATTGACATTAATTGACATATTTCAGTAATATAATAATTGCCATTACTTATTAAATGTTCATAAATACTATTTGTGAGTTTCATGTTGGAACAAATTATGACTTTACTTATATCAAATTATTAAAATTAACAAATTGTTAACTTTAAATATGTCAAACTCATCGATATAATATGTCAACATCAACTCAAAACTAAATTAATTTTCGTATGCCGAATATATTAAAATGTGTCTAATGTGTAGATTTGTAAGGAAAAAATAGCAATATTCATCGAAATAAATTTTAATATACTGAAATATGTTTAATATATCCATATACATTGAAAGAAATCAGCATATATGGAAATAAAGCTACCCTTCCGAATATAACGAAATATATCGAATTTCGTCCATATATGTAAAAAAAACATCGACATATATCGAAAAATGTGTAAATAAGTCGATAAAAGTGAAGCGGAACAGGAAAAACTAATTAACTCCACCCGTGTACCAGGAAAAACTCATTAACTCCAACTCAATCCAGTCAATTTACACGTTTCCTACGGGCGGATGGGATGGCAAATATTGCAAAAAATTAGTTTTTGTCAGATATTCCTTACCACTTAAATGAAAGAATCGCACAACGAAGCATTATTTCTATATCCCAAAACAGTTTTATCAAATTTAAAACCTGATTTTCTCGAATAACGTAAAAGTGGAGTTAATGAGTTTTACCTAATAGCCACGGAATTAATCATTGTTCCCCCGCGCCTCTACGCATGGAAGTCCTCTTCCGCCATGCGGCTTCAGCCACGCCGACGACGGCGACGGCGATGTCGGCGTCATCGTCATCGCCACCGCCCCCGCTGCCGCCGGGGCCGGCGCCGCTGCCGCCACCAACACCACCACTGTCGCCGCCCCTCTCTCCTCCCCACCGACCGTCCCGTCCGCCGCCCACCCGGCCACCCCTTCCACGCGCCCGGTGACATTCTCGGGGCGGTGGACAGAGCAGGCGTGGCCGGCGGACAGTGCGCTGCGAGGACGGATCGGGGAGTGCAGAGGGCAGCTTATCGCTCGACACGGGACTGCTCAAAAACTTTGCCGTGAAGCATTCTCGTCAGCGAAGGGCATTTTCTGTGTGCATTGAGACCCTCTACTAGACAGATGTGTAAATAGGAGGAGCTGTGGTACTATGAGAGTAGTCTGGTTGAAAAATCTAGGCATGTGTGCCTCGTAGGCTTCAATACATTCTGCAATGTTTAAACTAATTACATTTTCTTACTGTATCAGTCAGGTAGCCTCGCCTAGTCAGTGTACCTTTCATTTTGTGTTATCACAGCAATGCAAGAGTTTTGAGAAACTGTTGAAGTTTTTTGTATTCTTGACAGTGGGTGGGGATGGATTAGGTTCAGGGGATAAAGTAATTGGGTCCAAAGATGTCCCGGAGGATGGAAGAGAAATAGGAGATGTGGGTAGTGATGGGAAAGTGAGTACATTTTGTTGAGCTCATTGGGAATGTCCTTGTTTAATTGTGGGTCAGGCTGCGCAACTCTACGTGTCTTTGTTACTTTGCGCTTGCTTGCCTGTTTGCATTGGTTTGTGAATGGGCCTGTCGATGATGGGTGGGGGTGGTAAGGGTTGGGAAGGCAAGGAAACTCATTGTAATAGTCGAATAAAGCTTTTCGAACACCCAGCTAATAATATGATTAACTGTAAATTTCTAATTCATTTTTAGATATGTTTATATCTATTTCTCTGTTTTTAATAAGTGAAATTCAAAAATAAATACCTTATTTTTTCTTCCACATCACCTGTTGAAAATCGCTGAGACGTATTCAAGATCACTGAACGACATGACACGTTCGTTCGGAGCGCACGAAATATTGTTTTTATTACTGTCTAGCTGAAGACCATGATTCATACAGAAACGTGGTTGGACTCATATCAAAATTTGGACTTCCCTTGTCATTTCATCCGCTGGATGTTTGTGTTTTTCTGCAATAAAAAAAGTTTCTAGCAGAGTGAAAATTTAAGGACATCAAAATGTATACTTCGGTTTTCTTTCTTGACGCACGGGGGGGGGTGTCAATAAAATGGAATATTTCACGGTATTTCGCGTCGTTCTCGGTTGTGCCGCTAGGAGTCTCATGATTGCGACTGTATCGAGCAGTGCTGGTGATCATGCGACTTCTGGCGGCACAATGGAGAACGACGAGAAAAACCGGGTGATATTTCATTTTATTCACACAGCCCCTTGCGCCAAGACAGAAAAACCGAAGTATAGAAGTAACCACTTGGCTATCATTTATAATTAATTTCATTGAAATTAAACCATCAAACTAAATTACAAACTAACCACCACATTCATAAGCGTTCCGGGAATAACTGGTAAAAAAACTCAATGTCTAAGATCAACACAATTGAAGCTATCGTTGAATGAACATGTTAAGTATTTGCTCGTGAAACAGGATGGACAAGCCGAATAACCCCGAGCTTTCTGAATTGGAAGCACATCTTGCGGTAGAAAGAGAGAATCTAATGTAAAACTGTATTGGATAGAAAGAGAGATTATAATAATAGCCTAACAGCGCACTAACGTGCATTGGATATATAGTCATTGATTTCATGCTGTTTTGTTTAAATACATACACTTGTATTTCAATTTCTTTCCACTGATTTCACACTTTATATGACGTTTTAGTTCGTACATTTTTTTTTCACTTCTCACAGTTTTTCTTCACTTTTCCGGTCATTTGGCGCTTGCATACTCTGTGACTGATTGTACTCTTTTCGAGTACTGCTCCACGTGGTATCGGGAGCAATCAGAGAGTTAATAAGAAAGGAACAATGTATGTCAGAGTTTGCAGCTGCATTGCTCATTGGGTCGTGAAAGTATGAAATTTTGCACAGCATGTGACGGAAGTTGTCAACTGAGTCTTGTGAGGACGTGACGCTTTTCAAAGTTTGCCTCCGTTCAAGCGCGATCTATCATGGCTCCTGTTGCATAGAATTCCGGCCATATCTCTTGTCTCTTCTTGATTAATTTCGCCAGGATTTCTTCCGAGGCCCTAGTACTTGGTAGTAGGAATTTCGTCCTTATGTCCTCTATGAGGAACGATTCCCTCGCCAGAACGTACACTATACTGCGATTTTTGTAGGAAGAGCTCTCAAGATAACTCAAATCCCATCTTCGCGCTGGAATATGTCACGGCATTTCGTATCATTCACAGTCGTTCCGCTAGATTTCGCACGATCGCGACCGTATGAAGCAGTGCTTGCAATCATGCGACTTCTACCGACAAGACCGAGAAAAGACGCGAAATGCCGTGACATATTCCATCGCGAAGATGGGATTTGAGTTATCTTGAGAGCTCTTCCTAGAAAAATCGCAGTATAGTCTTGATTTTGTGAATTTGGACATCGCCAGCGCCCTTTTCAGGTACAAGGCTTTTACCTTTTCCATGATGGACAGGTTTCTCTTGGTCAGATGTTCCCATGTTACTTCAATCCCATAGCAAATGATTTGGCAGTATTTTTGCCTGAAATAGCTTCATTGCCGTTTCTAATTTTAATGCACGTAGGTATTTTGCCTCATTCATAGCTAGTACAGCTCGTGCAGCTTTTGTTGTTACGTGCTTTGAAAAGCATGTGCCACTGGACTATAGTACAAGTCCCAGATAGGTGGTTTCTGGAGTTATCTTAATTGTCCTGTCATTTATGTGGATTATTGTTGTTACGGGTACTTTCCCTCCTTTTCTAAACACCATCATTTCTGTTTTTTCTGTATTGATTTGGAAATCGTGTTCTCGACACCAATGTGAAATTACTTCAATTGCTTGCTGTAGATCTCTTAGATGTGTTGATGCCGCCGCTAGATCATCTGCATACGCATAATTGGTTTAATAATAACAAATTAATTGTCAACGAAAGAAAAACTGTTTCAATGCATTTTTGCATTTCAAATCGGAAATCGCATGATCCATTGAAGCTGAACAATATGCAATTAGCTGATGATAAGGTAACAAAATTTCTAGGTGTCTCAGTTCAATCAAACCTCAAATGTAATGTACATATAAAAGAATTAAACACTAAATTAAGTTAATTATGTTACGCATTTAGAATTCTTTCAAATTCTGTCAGACTTCATGCAGCTCGTTGCGTTTATTTTGCAAATGTATATTCCCGCCTGAGATATGGCATAATATTCTGGGGAACCTCATCCTGTAGTACTTAGACCTTCAGATTGCAAAAGAAAATTATTCGAATAATGAAAAAATGCCTTCCACGTGATTCCTGCAAGCCTCTTTTCACTGAGCTGGGAATCCTACCATTGCCTTGTCTATTTATTTACGAATCTGTAATATTTGTCAAAAATGACCTACTTAACGGAGGGAACATATTTTCATGCAATATTGACATTTATAATTATAACACACGCCGTAGAAATCACGTGCATCAAGTGTGAGTAGCAACAGCTCAGTACAAGAAATCAACATACAATACATGTACGTTACTTTACAACGCATTGCCAGATGATATTAAACAATTTAGGTCGGTACACAAATTTAAGTTAAAAGTAAAATCTTTTCTGCTGCAAAACTGTTTCTATACAATTAGAGACTATTGATCGCCAAAAAGAAAAATAATGTTTACTGTAACAAAACAAATATATATAATGAATTAGTTTACGTTTGCATTGTATACATTAAAAAAATATTTAATACGCCTGCAACAAGCAATGTACTTTAGCTTCCGGGTCAATGACCCCCATCTCGATCAGGTTTTTGTCCAGTGTCCCAGATCCATTGAGCAAATGCTGAATGGCCCCTTGTTTTGCTTCTGGACGTAAATGTAGCTTCACTGTGCGCACGTTTTGTTGAGCACATTCCTTTTGCTTGTAGTTCATTTACCGTTGAAATTGATTTTCTGTAACTCGGAAACAAACATTTTTCAAATAGTTTTATTTTTCTAAAATAATTATTTTCTAAATTCATTTTTTCGTTTTCTATTTTCGTAGGTTTTTTTTAAATTCTGGGCCTCAAGAAAATGCGCGCAGAGAAATCTCTTTCCCCACACGTCATGTACAGTTTTTTACTGTTTTTTGACAAATAAATAAATATGCATATTGTGTAGTGACTCCTCCCGGCTTTTCTGCTGCGTTGAGGATGCTAGCGGCTGTATTATTGAAGAGTAGGGGACTTACGGGGTCTTCCTGTAGAACTGCACTTGTTTGCAGGATGGTGTCTGATAGGGTCAGGTTGTCGCTAACGTTCATGATATTATACCTGAGCACTTCTTTTATGACTCTTGTCCAAGGACTGAATTTTAAGAGAGTCTTCTCTAGCTGATCGATAATTCATGTTCTGTTCATAAGGTCAAAAGCTTTGGTGAAGTCAATGAAAACTACATAAAACTTTTTCCTTTGCCTTTGTGATTCTTCTATGTCTCTCAGTAATAGCGAGATGGCTGCGATTAGGGATAGAAAAAGAAAGCAATACTCCATTAGGCTCCGTACAGCAATCAAATGTTTGGATGAACAATTGGTTTGTTCCAGCAAACAATCAGGGAGAGTTTTACTCTCTATCTACCGGATTGGGATCTGAATCCCGGATTGGGATCTGTTGCAACAATGAGGTACAAAAATCTGTCTGCAGGTGCCGCTGCATTCGTTTCATAGTTGCAGAATTAATTGCCAGATGTCACCATTTCCGTATCGTGTGCGAAAGCCTACTTCCACTTGGCTGACCGGAAGTAGGCTTCCGCACACGATAGGTATTCCACTTGCGCTTTACGTTCCTCCATATTTGCTCGCTATTATTTCCTTGACCTCGGTTTTAATTACGGACTTCGAACTGGTAAACTGTGACTTGCGCTTTTGTTGTTGATTACTCTTTTGGATTTCGGTTTAATGTATTGTTTTACAATGAGCGATAGTAGCAGTTAGGCAGATTCTTCCGAATCCTCAATTTTCTTCGGACGAAGATTTGATTGCAATTTTGCCCAGGAAGAGGATTAAGATCGACGACTATGTCGAAATGGTGGTGCCTCGGTACGACGAGGAAGTATTTTTTTTCGCATTTCAGGGTGAGCCGCAACATTGCGTAGGAAATAGCGCAGAAATTTGAAGGGAGCGAATATTTCAGTCATCAGGCAGGAGGGAAAGGGAAATCGTCTCCCTTCAAATGTATTTTAGTAATGTTGTGGTTTGTGGACCATCAGACGGCCAGTTTTCGGGATGTGGCCGATAGATTCGGTATTACAATTAGCACCCTGCACAGGGTGCTCCATAAAACAATTTTTTTCGAATTTGGCATCAAGTGTTATAACCTGTCCAAATGCAGGGGAAAAGAGACATTTTGGAGCATTTCCAAAATAAGCCTTTCCAGAAGTTATTGGGGTAATTGATGGGTCTCGCATTAAAATTGACAAGCCCCAAAATGACCCTGACTCCGGAAGTTTATTATGGTTCGGTTCCAGCGCCCGATTCAGTGGGCGCGCCCTCCCCTACCGCGCAATTCAAATGCTTGCGTTCTTAGAAACGTATTATTATCATTGTTGTAATGATATTAATAATTCGTTTCAATATATATGTTGTGTCCTCAGCTACGTTTGCGGTGTATTTTGGTGACACGCGCATCTTTTGTGATTGTCAATTGTCGTTGTGTTGGCGTTACCGTTACAACATTCCATTACAACGTACCATTACAACATTCCATTACAATGTACCATTACAACATTCCATTATAACGTTGATAGCTTGAATTACGTGTCTGTTCAAATGTGTTTCATGTATCGCCGATTGATATAATAAATTAGTTGTATTGTGCTTCTGATAGTCATTGTTTCCGCAGAAGATACAATATTGGCGACGAGGACGGGATCATAACGTGCTGATACAAAAAAAAGTCTACCGTCATTTTGTTACAAACACAAGAGTTTTATATACGTAACATAAAAGAAAATCAGACAATAAAAATAATGGCTGAAGCAAATGGAGACTCCAGTGATTTATCACCTTCTACAATTCGACATTACGAGACCTGCAGATTGGACACGTTGGGTACAATTATTGAACTTCAACTTCCAGGCAATGCACATTACAGATGCTGCGTTGAAACGTGCCCATTTTTTTACAGTGTGCGGAGAGCCTTTATACAACCGGTCGATCAAGTTGAATATAATTCAATTATTCAACAACTTACTATGCATTTTCAACCACAAGTGAATGAAGTAGCTGCATATTATCGCTTCCACAACTGCCTGCAGAAAAGCAACCAAACGGTGAGTGAGTTTGTGGCAGAACTTCGCAAACTTGCAACTGACTGCGGTTTCGGAGCTACGTTGGACAATATAATACGAAATCAACTTGTTTGCGGCATCAGAGACAACAATGTTCGGACGCGTCTTCTACAGCAAGCGGACCTAACCTTACAGACAGAAATCGACACAGCTTCCAGAGCTGAAACTGCCTTAAAACACGTGCAAGAGATGTTTGTACCGCTGGTACACAACGTTCATCAGATTACAGATCGAGAACATCCGACCAGTCAACTTTCTACAAATAATAAAGTAAGTTCAGAAATAATTGAATGTTAATGTGTCTGGTAATCATAAGGTCCCTCAATGTCAAATGGATGCTGATTCATTGTGTTGTACAATGTGCAAAAAATCTGGACACGTAGCTAAAGTGTGTAAGTCACAAAATCGCAGAAAGAAATATACAAAAAATAAATATCATAGCAAGCTACACGAAGTTTACATAAACTAGACGCGGACAAGTCACAGGTTAACGGTAGCGAGCAGCAAAAGGTAGATGGAGCTCAATTTGAACAAGGTTCAAACACAGCTACGTCGGAAAAAAGATTCGGTCTGTACAAAGTTTTTCCGATGTCCAATAATCAGGTAGGAGTTACCGTGACGCCAGCTATTATGATTACTTTATGTGTGGACGGTCAACCTATGGAGATGGAAGTGGACTCAGGAGCTGCTATCATAGTAATTCATAAAGATTCTTATTGTAAATACTGGCCAAATGACCGATTTCTAGCTTCAGAAAAGGATCTACGTCTTGGTGACTATAATGGAGGTGTTCAGGTTTTGGGATCAAAACAAGTTCAAGTTCCGCAACAGAGTTTGCAATCTACCTCTAATTGTTGTTGACGGCTGCAAGGACCATGGATTATTGGGAAGAAACTGGTTCGACGCTTTGGGACTTTCCGTACAAGGGATACAAAACCTAAAATTAGAAGAGAAAGAAATAGAAACTTTAAATATTCCGATATTTCAACATCCAGCACTGGTAGAGAGTAGTAGAGTTTTGGGAAAATTCAACGGTCCACCAGTGAACTTGGATTGGGATAAATCGATTAAGCCTATATACTTACCATGTCGTCCTGTACCATATGCCATTAGGGATCGGGTCATCTCTGAATTACACAGATTAGAGAAAGCGGGAGTTCTTCGTCAAGTGAGATTCTAAGTGGGCAACTCCAGTGGTCATTGTTTTGAAGCGAGATGGAGATCGACGACTCTAGGTCTCTCTATGTGTGGCGACTACAAAAATACAGTTACAGAATATTTATAAACAGGTGGGTCGTGACCGGCTGCGTTCGGATATACGGATTATACTCATACACTATGGCTTACTTTGCAGTGATATCAGGTTCCTATTTACTGGAAAAACAACATATTTGTGTGAGAGAAGAAAACTCGGTCGGTAATCTTTCCTTTCCACATTTAATTCAAAATTTTCTTTTCACAACTTTTAATGCTTTTGGACCTTTCTCAAAATTAGCTTACCGAAATATTGTGACACATGTGTATTGAATACACATTTGACACATAAATACACCCTGGAACATAACATAATACACAAAAAACAACAAACATAACCCTCAATTTGTACACAAAATAATGACAATGACAAGATTCTCTTTGAATGATTTCTTATTAACTTTGCACGTGCCTTTCTTTTGAACTCAAATTAATTACTTTATTTCAGTTATTTGACTCTTCAATCAATTTTTAATTTGAATAAATCTCATCTAGTTTGCATGCTCTTTGGAATTTTGAATAGTTTTCAAAATAGGGCGAATTTTAATACTCTTTAAATTTCGAATATCCATTCTTTACCTCTTATTATTTAAAAGAACAATCTTGGCCTTGGATAATCTATTGTTTTGCAAACTTTTAATGAACGAAAAACGCGTTTACTTCCCTGTTTTGTTGCCATCTGCTTCATAATAGGGCACCACATCGAGAGGAAAAGAGAACTCAAGAAGCAAGGATTTTGGAAGCCAATTCCACTTGGCTTTCCAAAAAACAACCTCTACATACCATACCTCGCATTCACAGACGATCTGGAGATATTCGCAGAAGACGAGCAGTCATTAAACAGCTCGAGATACTTAAGTAATGTGCTAAAAAATAGGGTTACAAATTTCATTCGAGAAAACTGAATTTATATGTTCAAAGACTGAAATCGCAAGTCTGAAGACAAAGTACGATAAAATCAAAAGAGCACCATACTTTAAGTACCTCGGAGAATTCATCGAACCTTCTGTAATGATCCAGGATCATTCCTAGTTATTTACAGCAATTTTGAGTTTAACACTTTAATGGAGCTACCGGTCTCTGAGACCGGACAATATTTTTGTTTATACTGGCACACCTGTTAGGCGGCAGTGGTTCTCCGGTCCAATAGCTTCTTCCCAAACCTCCCCTCTACATTCCAATTATTGTTAATCAGTTTCGTTTGATAGTTTATGAGCATTGTGTCTGTTCTGGGAACCCTACTGGTCTCTCGTACCGGATAGCTCCAGTAGCGTATGAACTGCAACAGGATTACTCCAAGAAGGGTTTAGTTGAATATAAAGTGTAATGGATAACTCTTCCACTAGCCGCCTACTGCATGTTGATGACGTGGGCGACGAATTCAAGTGATGTTAGAGGAAGTGTCTGGCGATGAATGTTGTTCAGATTCAGAAATCGATGATTCCGACGAAGATCCCGATTTCGTGATTTCAAATGATGAAGACTCTAATTTGACGGACTCTAGTGTGGAAAATGATTATCTTCTGAATGAAGAACTTTATAGAAGTGAGATACAAAACAGTGTAGAGCCTGAATACTACAATGGGAAACCTAAAAAGAGCGAGCGTGACCTGAATTGGAATAGTACTGAGCCTAGGCAAAACGTAGGGTTCCAGCTCACAATATTGTTAGGGGAGGATTACCCGGCCTCAGCGGTCAAGCCAGAGCCCTGGGAGATCACCCAGGCAAAAATGCCCTGGCGCTCAGTGATGATCCTCCAATTAATCCACAAGAAATCCCAAGTGACAAGATGAACAAACGAAAGACATGCAGCAAGTGTCCTCTCAAAGAAAGAAAGACACAATACCAATGTATCACATCTTCAAAACCTATCTGCCTTCAGTGCAGCCGGAAAGTCTGTACGGATTGTGCTCCTGATTGTGTTTGATTTTGCGGTAGAAGGAGAATTACGTTTCTTTTTATAAAATGCACAGAAAATAAATGAAAACAAGTTGAATTTATTTTTAGTTTCGTAAAATTATACATTATTATTTTGATGAAAATATAGTAATATTTTAAGAGTTTTAGATTCATTAAGTGAAATTGTAACTTTTTAATAATAAAAAGGCCCGATATTTAGTGTTGATTTACAGTTTTTATTACATATAAGTTGCCAACGCTTAATGTTTATATTTGTAAAATAAAATCTAACCACCCGGTCTGTCAGACCGGATAGCTCCAATAGCGACACATGAATCCATGGCTCCATTTAAGAAAGAAAGATCAACTAAATTGGAATAGATTATATCAAAACACGGATAATGGTTTCAGAGTATATAATAAACAAATGATAGCCGTATTACGTAAAGACAATACTTTTTGTTTACTAAAATGCCTAAATACAAATATGATTATCAGAATTACACAGCCAGCGAATTAAGAAGAATTTCGGTGTTTGTTTCGTTGAAATCGAAGCACGGGTTATTTTATTAGAACAACTTTAATGAAATGCATAAATAAGCCTTGACACCATGTGCGAGGAAAATTAATATTTTTCAAGATTTTAATTGAAACCGGTAAATTGTGCCGTAATAGAAATTACGTGACGGTGTAATCGAATTGCGGCATAATTAGGAAAGTAGTAACATAGTTTTAGGATACCGGAAAGGTTTATTATTTAGAATTTTCAAGTTACGAATTGACAATGAAGAATAAAAATATGTGAGTTTACGAGTGCATGGTATAGAAATAAGCGTTTTTCGGCGTAATGGGGCCGAAAACGCGCATTTTGAAGACAGAATTGCGATATTGAATTCAAATAGCAATTTTTGAATAGTGTTACGTAGTCAGAAAGTGAAAATTACAAAAAATAAGATTTTTTAAAATTAATGTGGAATTAACAAGAATGCCAGCGGATGGATTTTGTTTTAGCTGATGTTATATTAGATGATAGGATGTTTTAACTGAATATATATATAATATATATATATATATATATATATATATATATATATATATATATATATATGACTACGGGAGGCAACAATGAGAGTGAGTGGAATCTTGCACGTGGATCACACGCGGAAGTTGTGTTAAAAAAGTAGCAGGTTACATTTTAACAAGTTTTTGGTTTCAAGTTAGTGAAATTTCGTGATAATTTAGATTTTTAAAGTTGCAGTGTGTGAAGATTCTAATTTTTGTTTATTTCCTGTTTTAAGCAAGAAAACATGCGGAGACTGCATTTTCGTACCGGAAAAAATTTTGAATTGTTTGCGAAACAGAAACTAACTTTTCACGAGTGTTCATGAGCGGCTGAATGCGGATAAAATTTTGATATTTTTCCAAAAACACGGAGTTAGTTCGCCGCGGAGGGAGCGCTACGTGTAGTGTAGACCTTTTCCATGTCGGAACATGGTGACGAGGGCCGGCACGTGGTGACATGTACATCGGTGGAGTTTTCGTGTTTGTCATTATTTTGTGTTGTGAAAAATATTCTTTGAGGCTTTGGCTTTTAGTTTTTAGGGCCCTAGAACGTTTTGTTTAGGAGTTATTTGACGATATAGATTCGAGAACATTGGCAAGTGGTGCTGGACTAGATATATTTAGATGTCATTTTTAAACAAATCCTTCATATTTTTAAAGCCAAAGTGCAATTCGTCGTCTCCGTGAAATTCTCGTTCTTTAAAGACCTCATTTACGCAGATTGGTTGCGTGTGAGAGCCGCGAACGAAAGGTATACTACTGAAATATGGGGAACGATGGTTACCGCAGCACCATATTTCAAATAAATGCCAATTTTGGAAAATAATATAAACCCTGTTTTATGTGATAGTACAAAATGAAACGAGTTAAGATATTCAATGTTTTTATTTACTCAAAAAATGCACAATAGATATATTGCCTGCTCCACTTTCTTTATAAAATCTGATTTTCATGTTCATTTTTGTTCCAACTACTTTCCCTGTTTTATATTAAAACACCACGCTTTAAGATTAGGTTAAATGATCACAGGTGTTGTCATTGCCAACAATGTTATTTATTTTAAGAGCAGCTTTCGATGGCTTAGCCATCATCATCAGTTTTCTAGTACAAGAAGAGATCTCTTGCTTTTAATTGTTTAATTAATTGTTTGCTATTTCTTCTACTAGAAAACTGACGATGGCTAAGCCATCGAAAGCTCTCTTAAAATAAATAACATTGTTGGCAATGACAACACCTGTGATCATTTAATTTTAAATGCCAACGACATTTCACCACTAAACCAATATTTAAGATTAGGTGTTAAAAATGAGTTAAATTTTGTTCTTACTCCATTTTATAGCTCATGGTTCATCCCAAATTGTTCTTCCTCCACCCACCAATGAGTAGTAAATGACATTATGGTGTAGCCAGGCAATGAGAGGCAACTCACAGCGGAAGACTACTTTCGAACTTCCGCATGTACACTCGTGAAGCGGTATCGATTGAGCGAATTGAACGGTACCCTAGGCATTATCTGTTATAAGCAAAAGTATTTGCATACGGCCAACTTACGTAGCCTTCCCAAAAGTAAAAAACTTTTCTAAAAGTTTTGTGACTATCAAGGGAAGCGAAAACTAACTTTCAAAGAAGATTGTATTATTACTTCAAATATTGTTTTTAAGGAAGTGTTGTGAATTGTTTTAAGAGCAATTGTACACAATACTGAATAAATCTTTATTCAAAATTTGTTTTCAAACATCAATTTTATTGTTTTATTTTTATTTGACATTCTATAAATACGTTGTAAGTTACATTTATACATTTTAAAACAAATTAACCCGTTTCTTTGACCACTTTCTGTCTTCATATGGAAAAGGAAGGATAGGGAAGTGGATGGACCTTGGTAAGGGAGATTTCTGGCACAGATACCCTGGTGTTTTTTATTTCTAGTTATTCCAAATAAACATTTCACGAGTTAAGAATAAGAGTTAAGAATTGTCACTACTCTCAATGTTCTGTAGCAATGGTTGTTGGTACAAGGTCTTGCTACATTTTTAAATAACAATCGCCGTGCGCGGAAAGACCAAAAGAACAAAGGAGGGCAAGAGGAAAAGGAGGAGGAAGGCGGGAAGGGGACAAAATAGACAAACATGGAAAAGGGGGGAAATTAGAAATGGAGGCAAAGCAAGAAAGGAGCAAAATGGAACGGGAGACAGAAGGTACAAATGGGACATGAGGACAAAATGCACGAAAATACACAAAAAGGACCAGTGGAACAAAAGGAATATATTTATGCAAAGATTCATGAGCACTGGTAAAATCTAATTCCGAGAGCCTGCTAAAATATTTTAGTGGAGTGGAATATTTTCTCATAAAATAATTGTATCTTATAATAAAAAAATATATTTGTCGCTGTTAAAATGTTAACAGGCGTTGTTATGGACTCGCACTTTAAGTATTTTTCAGATGGTCGGTTGCTAAGGAGTTAAGCGCGTTTACCGACGTAAATTATAAAAAATAAAAATTCAAACAGGTTACGCTCTAAATAATTACTTATATAATTTTTTAAATGAACATGCTGCGGTGAAGCAACGTTCGTCGTAAGCGAGCTACTGAAAATGTTACGTGCAAGTGACCTACTCCATACCTCCCGCTCCCGGTGGACGCTTCGCACCAACGGCCACAAAATGAAGGCGACGAGCGACGAAGGGCGCAAGAACAGTTGACCATCAGAGCGCGTCCGCACCGAATTTCTCGCTTCCCACTCTTCCCTCGGCCGAGTTCGTCCTTCCACAAACCCTCCGACTGCCCTTTCG
The DNA here is from genome assembly GCA_031308135.1 of Acheta domesticus. Taxonomy (NCBI): domain Eukaryota; kingdom Metazoa; phylum Arthropoda; class Insecta; order Orthoptera; family Gryllidae; genus Acheta; species Acheta domesticus. Next base: position 41,756 of record JAHLJT010006882.1, read on the forward strand.
CACCTCTGGCAATCTGATGAGAAGAGAAAAGCGACGAGAGAGCACCACCAAGTTCCTTGCACACTTGATTCGGTCTCTGCGATTCTAGAATGATCTTCGCTTTTTTTCATTTCACGAATTACAAGTATTTTGTGGTTAATCAACTGTTAATTGATGTCACGATAAAACAGCCCGCCGAACGGAAGTAAAATGCGAGACACACATTCAACGAAAAAGAAAAACAATTAAGAAATAAGTGGAAGGAAATACGTATAATAAAATTTAAACCAGCTCAAAATTCCTAGCATAAATCTTGCGTTTTCATGTCTAAAAATATTCCTTCAAGGTTTTGAAACTTGTTATACACCCTGTTACCTGGTACACAGTTACACTAATTTGTGATCTTTATCGGTGGTATACCATCATAAATAAATGTCCATGCGACTTCTACGTACAAACAAATTTAAAAGTTCTGATTTAAAGTTGACAAAAAAATTAGAAAATATATTTTCGTCATTCCAATGAAAAATGTAGATTTACCAAAAAAGGACAATTTGGGTGCATTGGAGATGAACGAAACGTGATGCGAATATATGCAGGTGGCGCACGTGTCTATTTATGAAGACTGCTCTTTTCGCAAACGGAACGTTTTTATGCCTGTAACAAGTAATGAACTTCAGCTTCTGAGTCAATGACCCCCTTCTCGCATTTTGTCCAGTCTCCCTGATCCATTGAGCAAAAGCTGGGAGGGCCTCTTGCTTTGCTTCTGGACGTTAATGTAGCTTCACTATGCGCACGTTTTGTTTAGCACCCTTTTGCTTTCAGTGGTAGGAGTACAGCTGAGGGTGAATTACTAATTGTTAGCAATGCTGAAAAATTAAATTGGAAGTTCGTTTACCGTCGCAATTATATTTGCTACTACTCGGGAACGAAAATGTCTAGTTCATCAAATGTTGCAAATATCGGGATTTTTTTTCATTCTTAACCTCAATAAAATGTGCGCAAATAATCTTGTCCCCCATACGTCACATAGTTTTTTACTGTTTTTTTGACCAAATAAATAAATAAACGTCGATAATGTTTTTTTCGACAGTATTGGTCCGTGTGTTAATACGCAACTTGCACCGTCCGGTGAAGAACACACAGATGGAAAAAAAGGGTTTACAAATGTTCATGCTCATGTGACACTGCAAACTGAATTACCGTCATCCTAAGAATAAAACCGGAAAGGTTTCTCATCAGCGTGGGTGCGCATGTGCTTATTCCAGGTTCCTTTTACAGCGAAGGTCTTCCCACAGACTGGACACTGGAAACATTTCTCCCAGTGTGGGTGAGTATGTGATAATTCAATGTTCCTTTTTCACAGGTCTTCTCACAGATCGAACACTCGACAGGTTTCTCAGCAGTGTGGGTGCGCATGTGCTTGTACAAACCTTTTTAACAGTGAACGTCTTACAGATGCAACACAGGAAGTTTCTCGCCAGTGTGGGTGCGCGAGTGAAAAGACAACTTCCCCTTTCTACTAAACGTCTTCTCACAGAACACTGGAAAGGTTTCTCAGCAGTGTGGATGCGCGTGTGTACATCCAAATTTAATTTATGAGTGAAAGTCTCCTTACAGATGCAACTCTGGAAAGGTTCTCACGAGTGTGGGTGCGCATGTGAGTAGTGAAGTATCCTTTTGACTGAAGGTCTTCTCACAAATGGAACACTGGAAAGGTTTCTCGCCAGTGTGGGTGCTCATGTGCTTATCCAAAACTTGATTTATGAGTGAAGGTCTTCTCACAGATGCTACAGTCGGAAAGGTTTCTCACCAGGTGTGGGTGCGCATGTGCGTATTCAAGGTAGTTTTTTGAGTGAAGGTCTTCTCACAGACGGAACATTGGAAAGGTTTCTCGCCAGTGTGGGTGAGCATGTGATTCTTCAAGGTTCCTTTTACAGTGAAAGCTTTCTCACAGTTGGAACACTGGAAAAGGTTTCTCGCCAGTGTGGGTGCGCATGTGCAAAATCCAAACTTGATTGATTATGAGGAAAGGCCTTTTCCACATATGCAACACTGGAAAAGGCTTCTCACCAGTGGTGGGTGCGCATGTGCACTTTCAAATTTAATTTATGAGTGAAAGTCTTCTCACAGATGCAACACTGAAAAGGTTTCTCACCAGTGTGGGGTGCGCATGTGCACATCCAAACTTAATTATGAGCGAAGGTTTTTTCACAGATGCACACTGGAAAAGTTCTCACCAGTGTGGGTGCGCATGTGCTTATTTAACGTACTTTTTTGAGAGAAAAGTCTTCTCACAGATGCAGCACTGGAAAGGTTTCTCGCCAGTGTGGGTGAGCATATGAGTAGTCAAGTAAACTTTTTTGACTGAAGGTCTTCTCACAGATGGAAACACTGAAAAGGTTTTCTCGCCAGTGTGGAATGAGCATGTGAGTAGTCAAGTATAATTTTTGACTAAAGGTCTTCTCACAGATGGAACACTGGAAAGGTTTCTTCGCCAGTGTGGGTGCGTATGTTGCCCAATCCAAACTTAATTATGAGTGAAAGGTCTTCTCACAGATGTAACACTGGAAAGGTTTCTCACGAGTGTGGGTGCGCATGTGCGTATTCAAGGTACTTTTTTGAGTGAAGGTCTGTCTCACAGACGGAACACTGGAAAGGCTTCTCGCCAGTGTGGGTGAGCATGTGACTCTTCAAGGTTCCTTTTTCAGTGGAAAGCCTTCTCACAGTTGGGACACTGGAAAGGTTTCTCGCCAGTGTGGGTGCGTATGTGCGTAAGCAGGTCGCCCTACTGCCCCACGTCTTCGCGCAGATGGAACACTTAAAAAGTTTCTCGCCGTGGGCTGCGCGTGTGCGAGTGCGCGTTCTTGTGGTGCGTGGTCTGCTCACAGTTGGTGACGCTTCTCTCACGGATGTAATTCCACATCTGCAATTCGATTCTCTTGGCTCTCGATTGTTCTGTCCTCTGAAGGAAAAAACTCCCTCCATCTATCAACAAAAACAAAAACGTTTGTATCAGACAAAATTCAGAGGCAGACTAGCAACAACACACGCCTGAAGTTAAAAAACTATCAAATATTTGACACAATGAACATGGCAGTGCAGTAGTGTGGAGCAGTAAAGTCATATTGATCCAACAAAGTTGAGAAATTTGTAAGTTTTGCAATTTAAAAAAAATAACGACAGATCTTCCGCTAATTAAAAATTGAGATGTTACAAGAGACCATACACTCACATTATTTATTTAATTGCAATTTTCGAAAATTCAGGTAACTCAATGAAAATGAATCCGGTGTCATTGTTTTCAGTGTACCTTCTATCCATGGAAAAAGTAGGAGCGGCTTTTAAGATATTTAAATTTAATTTCTTTAATTTTAAGCACAAATTACGCAAAATTCTTTTTTTCAAAAAATTGTGTATGATCTTTCTTAAAAGCAGATTTTTTACAAGAGCCTAAGGCAATAATATCTATCTTCAATTTTCTAGTTTCGAAATGTTAATTTTTCGGTACTTTCGAAAATAGTTCGCCGAAATGGTACTAGCATTATATTTTTTACCGTTTCATGACAAAAAAAAGTAGGAAAAAATTGAAACGGTTTTTAAGATGAAATATTTTAATATAATGTAAAAATTGCATACATTTCGCGCCATATTACACAATACTAATATGTTCGAAAAAATGAATATGACCATACGTCAAGATGTCTTTAAAGTACAGACTTTAAGGAAAAAATCTCTATTTTCAATACAGTGGTTGCAGGAACACCCTTCAAAAATTGCTCTTCTATTTGGAAATCAGGGAATTCAACGAAAATAAGACCAACAGCATTCTCTTAAGCTATCCGAAGACAAAAATTTCATCAACAAATTTGGTACCGTTATTGAGAAAAGTTTGAAAATGTGGAGGTTTTATCTAAATCAAAATAGCCGTCTGAAATTTGAAAACTCTCGAGCTCGTTCAGAACGATCGGGGAATGTAAGTTTGGGAGAAAATGTGCGGAAGTGTCTTGGTGTCATTTACCACAGACGGGCCAAGACGTTTTTCAGTCAATGGAATTTTCAGTATCAAGGGTCACAAAACATTGATTCTGGCTTCACCACGTGTTAAGGAATTACACACACACACACACACACACACACACAGGAACATGATTTATCTCATTTTTCGTTACCGGGACCAAGCAATAAGAGGGATTTTGTCGAAATTTCGCCGCTTTCAGGTAAACAAGTACACTTTCACTTTTTACATTCGTAAGTGAAATAAAAAAATTATTTATTAAAAAACAAAATTCATTTCAATGTATTTTGCAATGCAATTTGCAAAATGCATTTCAATGCAATGCATTTTGCAATGCAAATTAAAAACATTTATTATTATTTATTAAAAAAGCAAAATGTATTTATGACAATATTAACACGATCACAAACTTGATTTTCATGAATATTTGATTAACATTTAGATTATAATGAAACTTTGCAGTTCGGTCTCAGAATAATTTCTCCTCTGAGAGACAGTCTGCTCAATAAAGGTAGTTTAAAAAGTTTTCGTTTCAAACAATTATTTTTTTTCATACTTTATCTTTTAGAAAATGTGATTGAGGGACGTTTATGTTCACAAGCAAAACATCAAACAGACTAGAGGGTGACCGCCGGCAAACCAAATTTATTTTCCCTATTTTCTCTGTACTTTCACCGAATTAATATTTTTTGCGTGTTAAACGTAGCATTGCATTACTTGTATAACTGCACTATTTTGTTAGAATTATAATTTCAAAGAAATAGAAAATTGTCGTTGTGTTTCATGTTTTATGCTAAAATAATATATTTGTGATCTTTCATTAGTAGTATATAAAAGGGGGGCTCCTGGACCACATTTTTAAAAACTCCCTTTTTTTGTGATCGAGAATACCTCTATTTTTTATGAAAATATTAATAAAAAGGTCGTAAAATACATAAATATATAGCAGTTTATTATAAAATTTCCTACATTTCCTCAAAAATTACGTGTTTTTAAGGTTTTAATTTTGTGGGAAAATAGATCCTGATATTTTTCGAATTTCCACATTTTTCATTTTTTATGAAAATACTAAATTTTAAGAATATAGAATAATTACACTAATAATTCATAAGTTTTTAATTAAAATACCTAAATTTATATATTTTTTTATTAAAATACTTAATTTCCAAATATATAAAATTTTCAATTAAAATACCTAAATTCGTAAATTATTAAAATATACTACTTAAAAATTTGCAATTTATATATTTTAATTAAAAATTTCCACAAATTTAGAAATTGAAGCAGTGCATATTTCTAAAATTCAGTATTTTCACAAAATTATGGAAAAAAAATCTGGTTTGAACGAATATGGCTTAGAATAAGTCCCATAAAATTATGGAAAAAATCTGGTCCAGAATATTGAACAAAATAACACTTAGAAATAAGGTACATCAATTATGGAAAAAATCTGGTCCAGAAATTATTGAACAAAATCGAAATAAGTCACATAAAAATTATGGAAAAAAATCTGGTCCAGAATTTATTGACAAGATCTGGTTTAAAAATAAGCACATAAAATTATGGAAAAAATCTGGTCTAGGAATTTTTGAACAAAATATCGCTTAAATAAGGTACATAAAATTGTGGAAAAAATCTGGTCCAGAATTATTGACAAATATCACTTAAAATAAGGTACATCAATTATGGAAAATAACTCTGGTCTAGGAATTATTGAACAAAATATCACTTAGAAATAAGGCACATCAATTATGGAAAAAAAATCTGGTCTAGGAATTATTGAACGAAATCTGGTTTAAAAATAAGTTACATAAAATTATGGAAAAAAAATCTGGTTCCAGAAATTATTCAACAAATATCACTTAGAAATAAGGTACATCAATTATGGACAAAAAATCTGGTCTAGGAATTATTGAACGAAATCTGCTTTAAAATAAGTTACATAAAATAATCGAAAAAAATCTGGTTTAGAAATTATTGAACAATATCTGGCTTAGAAATAAGGTACATAAATTATTGAAAAAAAATCTGGTTATTAATCATGTAGAAACGTAATTCAATAACATTTAATGAAAATTAGTAGTATAGTAATTACCGTTCCTAGCGCATCTAACCCAAAACAAAAGAAATTCCATAGCCTTTATTTTTATGTTTTTTACCCCAAAGCTATAATTTTTTTAATTTTTTAAACCTTATTTTTTTTACATTTTACCTATTTTTTTATTGTTTTGCAACATATTTTCTTGTTCCGAATTTGTACATTTATCCTTTCAGGGCCTAAAAATCAGATACGTTTAATTTTTGCAATTTTTGGCTCAAAATTTGAATTTTTAAAAACTTGTTCCTCATTTTTCAATTTTACCTAGTTTTCAGCCCAAAATCTCCTCTTTCCGAAATTTTAGCTATTTATGGTCCTCACAGCTAATTAGTAATTAGTATAAATGAGTAATTAGTAATTATTTAATTATTAGCCGTTTATGGTCCCCAGATCTATGGAATTTATTTTTCTTGTGGAGCAGCACAGTAATTACCATTTTTATTAATAAGGTTCCAAAAAACATAGTATTTTACCGATATGTTTCCAGTTTTGAAAACTATTCTCGAAAGAAGTACAGTTTAGAAACTTCTATTACATTTTTAGATCTATCAAAATTGCAAGATTTACATTATTTTATGAAAGATTTACCTAACTATAGTTCAATTTACATAATTATAGTTCAAGTTACATTTTTATGAAATATTTACATAATTATAGTTCAAATTGCATTTTAATGGTAATTGTAGAGGAAAGAACATAATTGTAGAAGAAAAGAAAGATTTACATTGTCCGTTCACAATTACGATAATTG
>JAHLJT010006883.1:0-36301 GCA_031308135.1 Acheta domesticus
AAAATTGAAGATAGAGATTTTTCTTCAAATAAAATTTGTTCTGCATATTGAGTTCTTTCATAAAGGTCATGTAAATGTTTTTCAAAATTTTAGTAGTTTTCGTGCAATATTGCGTGCAATATGTGCAATTTTAAAAAATTACAAAAACAAGATTTTCTCAAAAACGGCTCCAAATTTTTTCTTTAAACTTTTGGTAGGGATAGTGGTAAATGTACTCTATCAGATGACATAAAAGCCATATTGGTCTATCGGTTGGTTTTTTCAAAAATTACAAAAATGTAAATTTTTTACTTGTCTCTCACGTCGTTAATATTTACATTATCGGCGATTTTTTCACATTATTATATTTACGAGTATATATGCTTTAAATAATGTCAAGTAAAGTTTCTCGAAAACACTACCGTTTTCTGTGAAAAGTAGCTCAAATTTCGGCATTTTCAGAAATGCTCAAACGCCATTTTCTCATATATGGCTGCAAATTTTTTCTTGAAACTTTTGTAACGGATAGTGCTAATTACACTCTTTAGTATAGCGTAAAGTTTATTTTGAGTTTTTTTTGTTTTTTCAAAAATTACATAAATGTAATTTTTTGAAAGATCTCTCACATCTTTAATATGCACATTACCAGCAATTTGTAAAGATTATTATATTTGTGAGTGTAAGTGCTTCAAATAACTTCAAATAAAGTATTTTGAAAACTCAAAAATTTTCTGTGAAAATGAGCTTCAAATTTCGCATTTTTAGTAGCGCTAAAACGCCATTTTCTCTTAAACGGCACATAATTTTTAAAAGAAAATTGCCATTTACGGCTAGGTTTTTGTGTTCTTTAATATTCTAAAATTAATGTTTCCGTTCTACCAATAGGAAACCGAAAAATTAAGAAAATGACAAAAAAATGTACTTTTGGCGGTGATAGATGGTAGCTGGCAAGAAAGAGTATGTGGCAATTCCGAATAGCTAGCGAAGACCCAAGGAAATAGAAAACTAATACGGGAAAGTCTGTGCCATTCTGTAGCTGTTTTTGACAAATAAATAAATAAATAAATACGGTCATGCTTAATTTTTTCAAAATACGAGTAGTTTTTCTTTAATTTTGTGACAAACGTAATAGGCCGCTGTAAATTTACTGCGCTTCGGACAGCTGGATGCGTCGTAAATTAGAATGTGCAATTTTGTATATTATTTCTTTCTTCGTTTCTTACATTCGAACTTTGTTATAGACTTACACATTAATATTTTAGAAATTGTTTATTTTGAAATATTTGAAATAAGTAAAAAGAATTAATAGCTCTCAGAATAGCGACAATGCAGGGTCTGCAACAATGGAATTCACTTTGCGCTCGCGAATATCTGTGAATTAGTGTCATTGTTGTGACCTAATGGAGCTGTATGAAAAGGAGTTATAATTGTCTAATTTATGTTGATATTTGCAGGCAAATATTTAGTTTTGCACCAAATGCTGTACCATTTGTAGTGAGTAGAGAATTTGTTGCATGGTTTTAAAATACTCTTCCCTAATCATGGCCCAATGGAAGGCATTTCTATATTTCCAGGGTATCAGGCTTCTTTTTCCAATACAGGGTTACAAAACTTTTGCATTCTATTTTTGTGAAGTTGTAGAATTCACATAGTTCTGACAACACTGCAATGGAAATAGTGAGTTCCAAGCGAAGATGTTAGTAGCGCATAAAGTGCAATATTACAGTACTACTTAGCTGTTTCCTCTAATACGGGAAAGTAAGTGCTGTTGTAGCACCACTAGTTTTAGTTTTTAACGTATTTCTCGTTTTTTTTCAGTTTTTCTTAAATTTTAACATTTTTTAAATTTTTTTAATTCATTTCTTTATGTATTAGAAAATTGTATTTGAAAAATTTTGAAAAAAAATTTTTTTGAATCTGCCACCGCGCCAAGTGTTCGCCATCAGCCGCGTGTCAACTTTGCTTCAAACCAACTGAGCGTTTCGAGGCCGCGCCTACGATTGGAGGTCCGGGTTACGCGGCCCGCGGAACGGTCACGGCTGAATAAGCACCTGCGCCGAGTTATCTTTCTCCTTGCCTCCCCTCCCCTCCCCTCGCATCACCACCAACATCCCCGCCGTCGGCGGCGTATACTGAAAACTAAGCGCGCTCAAAGCCAATATCGAATTTGAGTGCGAGGGGCAGAATGGGCACGATTTCGTTAAATGATTACTGCGACATGAACCTAGAGAGCGCGTTGGCTTCCGCGGCCGGAGTCAGTACTTGCATGGCTCTCCGGGAGACGCCGCGTCCAAGGCACAGGTGTTAATGTATCGGCCGCCATTCTGCGACCTACGCCCTGATGAAGGTCGCAGCATGGCGGCCGAAACGCAGGCACCTGTGCCTTGGACGAGGTGTCTTCCGGATAACCATGTGAGTACGGACATGAACCTAGTTTTTGGCGAGTGTCGGGCAGCCCGAATGTATGCCGCGAGGTACCCGAGCAGAAGACACCGTGCCCACTGCGTCTTTTTGCTCCTCGACGCAAGAATACGTGCGTCGGTGTCAGTGTTACTGGGCGGTTGAGTCGATGCTGGTGAGTCTTGCTCTTCTGTCGCTACAGAGGAAGAAGTGTTGGAGTATTTCGAGGACTAGCCTTCGAACAGAGTGCGGGATTTTTCGCGAATGGCGATCCTCCCTCGATCGGTTGTTCCCGCCATATTGCAAAATGATGCGCATTACCCCCACCAGCATTGCGAGAAGTGCTCACTGCCTGCCTCGTTTTCAGATGTCTGGCTCTGGTCACTTAGGGCGACCATTCGTTGCGTGTTTCCAACTGTGGCCCAGCTGCGGCACACAAGTGTTGAAGTTTTTAATGAATAGTGTCTGCAGCATCTCTTCAAAAATCGATCAGACTTTAACAAACAAAAGTCGGGATTGCTGTTAGAAACGTACGTATTGTCATGGACTTACTTGGAGCCATTTGTTACCAAATATGAGTGTACATCTATGAAGTGAAGGGTAGATAAATGTTCGTTTTTGGTGAAAACATTTCAGATATCAGTGCGTAAGGCTCCTTGTTCAAACAGGTGGCGTGGATGGAGGTTTCACGTTGAAACTTGTGGGAGCTCTGTGCAATCTTCGCACCCTTCAAAGGACGCATTTCTTCAGAAGAACATCGTAGGTAAGTTAGAAAGTTGGTTATCTGTAGAGGGCGTGAAGTAATCTCGTGGTAATTCAAGCTGCCATATAACTTCTTTTTTTAGGATAATCTTAATTAAAACTTAATTATGATTATCATAAAAAAAGCGCGCACGGCAACCTCGCCGGCGAAACCCCCCAGTCGTCAGCCTGGCGGCGAGACTTGGGCGTGGGCGATCGAAACATATGGTAAAAATTACCCTATTGAAATATATTAGTCAGAAACACTTGATTGTCTGTTATTTCTATTCGGATATTTAGTATCCTTTTATTATAGACAATCTCTTTTAATCAGTTAAAAACCAATTAGGGTATAAGGAGAGGAGGGGGTATTTAAAATTGTTTAAAGGAAACACGTATTCTTGATAAAAAAAATATCACATGTAATCGTGATAAATACTTGAACACATAAAAACATTGCAACGTTTTGGACCCACTTTTTGGCCGCTTCTTCAGGCAATTTTGTCTGGAAAACAAATTATTGTGATACCACTTGTGAAATTCTTATAGACCATGCAACATAAATACAAAGTACATGTGTGCTGATTCTTACCTTGGGAAGGATGTTATTATTAATCATAAGGAAGGAGATAAGGAAAAAGGCGAGACGTGATCACGAACACGAAGAATTTAATTGCTAATGTGAAAGACAAAATAAGCAAATTAGAATCTGAGGAAGGACATCAATATCGGCTTCTTTACTGAAATAATATATATCACTGTTGTCTAGGTCGATGCCACGAGACTCTTATCACGAGTCCGTGGCATGGCCCGGTAAAGGCGCAGAGAAGCTCGTGGCATGGCACGGTGTCGCAAGGCGTGCCAATGAGGTACATCAAGCTGGCCCGCCCACCATAGCAGAATCAAACCAAACTAGTACCAGAATTTTTAACTATTTTATTACTAATTTATTACCGCAAACCCGATTTTTTACCACTCATCTTCACCCAAAAAACGGGTGGCGGGCCAGCTTGATATCAAGCTGGCCCGCCCACCATAGCAGAATCAAACCAAACTAGTACCAGAATTTTTAACTATTTTATTACTAATTTATTACCGCAAACCCGATTTTTTACCACTCAACTTCACCCCAAAACAGGGGATGGCGGGCCAGCTTGATATCAAGCTGGCCCGCCCACCATAGCAGAATCAAACCAAACTAGGGCCATAATTTTCAACTATTTTATTACTAATTTATTACCGCAAACCCGATTTTTTACCACTCATCTTCACCCAAAAAACGGGTGGCGGGCCAGCTTGATATCAAGCTGGCCCGCCCACCATAGCAGAATCAAACCAAACTAGTACCAGAATTTTTAACTATTTTATTACTAATTTATTACCGCAAACCCGATTTTTTACCACTCAACTTCACCCCAAAACAGGGGATGGCGGGCCAGCTTGATATCAAGCTGGCCCGCCCACCATAGCAGAATCAAACCAAACTAGGGCCATAATTTTCAACTATTTTATTACTAATTTATTACCGCAAACCCGATTTTTTACCACTCATCTTCACCCAAAAAACGGGTGGCGGGCCAGCTTGATATCAAGCTGGCCCGCCCACCATAGCAGAATCAAACCAAACTAGTGCCATAATTTTTAACTATTTTATTACTAATTTATTACCGCAAACCCGATTTTTTACCACTCATCTTCACCCAAAAAACGGGTGGCGGGCCAGCTTGATATCAAGCTGGCCCGCCCACCATAGCAGAATCAAACCAAACTAGGGCCATAATTTTTAACTATTTTTTACCGGCGCACGATTGCATAACTTTCTCTTCTTACGATGAACTTCGTAAGGAGAACAAAACAAAACAAAACCAACAAATGAATCTTTCATCGCATGCCAGAATCTTCCAGATATCTGGAAATTTCAAAGTTAATTTAATGTTTCCAACGGCAGTCTCGATTTGCAATTATTGGACATTTTAGACCAGTAACTGAATATCAACGACCATAAATAATTTTTGTTGTACCAAATCCATTGGCGAAGTATCTACGAGTATAATTCCATTTGCAAAGCTTCGGTAATACCTGTCCCAGGCAAAAATAGCCAAGACCCGCCGGGCATTTAAACCTCGGGCAGGCTTTGGAAAAACCAGCAAGACTGTTAGAACCGGACGCTATAAGGGAGAGGGCGGGTTCGCCACCCTCATGACTAATAAATTAGTAATCAAATAGTTAAAAATTATATTTTGGGGTGCAGATGAATGGTAAAAAATTAGTTTTGCGGTAATAATTTTGTAATAATATAGTTAAAAATTATTATTAGTTTGGATTGATTCTGCTATGGTGGGCGGGCCAGCTTGATATGGAGCTAGCCCGCCACCCCTGTTTTGGGGTGAAGTTGAGTGGTAAAAAAATTAGTTTTGCGGTAATAAATTAGTAATAAAATAGTTAAAAATTATGGCCCTAGTTTGGTTTGATTCTGCTATGGTGGGCGGGCCAGCTTGATATCAAGCTGGCCCGCCACCCCGTTGAGTGGTAAAAAATTAGTTTTGCGGTAATAAATTAGTAATAAAATAGTTAAAAATTATGGCCCTAGTTTGGTTTGATTCTGCTATGGTGGGCGGGCCAGCTTGATATCAAGCTGGCCCGCCACCCGTTTTTGGGTGAAGATGAGTGGTAAAAAATCGGGTTTGCGGTAATAAATTAGTAATAAAATAGTTGAAAATTATGGCCCTAGTTTGGTTTGATTCTGCTATGGTGGGCGGGCCAGCTTGATATCAAGCTGGCCCGCCACCCGTTTTTTGGGTGAAGATGAGTGGTAAAAAATCGGGTTTGCGGTAATAAATTAGTAATAAAATAGTTAAAAATTCTGGTACTAGTTTGGTTTGATTCTGCTATGGTGGGCGGGCCAGCTTGATATCAAGCTGGCCCGCCACCCGTTTTTTGGGTGAAGATGAGTGGTAAAAATCGGGTTTGCGGTAATAAATTAGTAATAAAATAGTTAAAAATTCTGGTACTAGTTTGGTTTGATTCTGCTATGGTGGGCGGGCCAGCTTGATTGACACTACTGCTCTAGTCACACGCACGCACGCACGAACACGCGCGCGCGCGCACAGACACACACACACACACACACAAACAAACACACACATACACACACACAGTTTTTTGCATTCAGATTTGCGGCGTGATCCCTTTCGGAAGCTCATCCGAGCACTTCTTTTTTTTGTTGTTGTTTTTTTGTTTTTTGATAATACCACCAGCATTGTTCTCCGTTATCCCGATTGAATGCGATTTTGTTCCCGTGCGCTTTGTTGCACTGGCGTGGTCACGTTTTGCATGTTTTAGTGCTTGCTTGTTGGTCGCTCCTTTTATTTGTTTGTTGCTACTCCCATTTAGAAGTGATTTGTCATTTTCCCACCGGATTTCTTTATTTGTGAATTGCTTACAATTGCTTACAATCAATATGATGCATAATTACTTAACTGGTTGATTAATGATGGATGGGTGAATGTAGCTGAATGATTACCTAATGATGAGAATTTGTGAGTGAAGACCTAATTTAATTGATGAACTTAGTTTTACCTAGCTCTGACTACTTTTAATACTACGATGCTAATTACCAATACTTTAAACAAGTTAATTAAGAACATAAACTATTATTTTAATTTACAATTTGTACTATACCCTAGCTAACTGCTAATTATATCCTACCATTTTACAATTGTATCCTAACAATTTTCTAACAAGTAACCTAACATTTTACAGTTTTATCCTAACATTTTTATAGTTTGTGTTATAAGCTTAATTATTGTCTATCTTAACATTTCTGTTTACCCTAATGTTAATTACTGCTTATCGTAACGTGCCTCCTCTAGATTAAGGATCTCTATTTAAGGCCTTAATTTGACTCTGGTGCTAGCTTGGAGAGCAAGAAGCTCTAAGGTGGCAGAGCGGCCCGACCCTGGCTCAAAAGGGAGGGTTCCCGAGAGGGGTAACTGCTTTTAGGCGGGCGGATAAAGTGTTCTTGAACTGGGAAGGGTGTGCGGACAGCAGAGCTTAGATGCCCACCCTGAGGAGCAACAAGAATTGTGGGGAGTAGTCAACCACGCGGATGTATGGCACTGCGTTCGGAGGAACCGGCGCAGGATATTAAGGTTGTGGAAACTGCTCGGGAGTGGGTGGTACGTCACTGGAAACCTGGTCCACGACAAATCTTTGGAAAGTCAGATGAGAGTTATCATCTCAAATTTAGCCATGTTCATTTGTGTTTCCTCTACTTAAAGTAAATAAATGATCGATCAAAATGAAATACATCATTCATATTTGAAATTGTCAGTTGAGAGTAAACTTAATAATACTGAACAGAAAGTTTCTGGATTTTGTAATAGTGTTTACTTAAGAGTCCAATAATTGCGTAACTTCTGTTACTTACTTTTCAGGTTAGGACGTTCAAAAGACAACCGTTTAACAGACTTGTCTGGTAAAAGAGTTCTAACAATCCCCCCCCCCTTGCGCCGCTTCAGCTTGCGCGTTTATACCCCTTCCTAGCTTTGGAAGGGAACCGAGAGGGGATTCAGGAGAAGTTGCTCACTCTCGCAGGAGCGCCGGGCTTCCCAGGTGGGCAAGTTTAGACGTTGCTCGTGCGGGCGCGGTCTGACACGCCTGAGCGGATCCGTCGAGGCGAGCGGGGCCGCTTCCACGACGCACACGAGGGCGGCGGGGACGTCGAGGCGAGCGGGGCCGCTTCCACGACGCACACGAGGGCGGCGGGGACGTCGAGGCGAGCGGGGCCGCTTCCACGACGCACACGAGGGCGGCGGGGACGTCGAGGCGAGCGGGGCCGCTTCCACGACACACACGAGGGCGGCGGGGACGTCGAGGCGAGCGGGGCCGCTTCCACGACGCACACGAGGGCGGCGGGGACGTCGAGGCGAGCGGGGCCGCTTCCACGACGCACACGAGGGCGGCGGGGACGTCGAGGCGAGCGGGGCCGCTTCCACGACGCACACGAGGGCGGCGGGGACGTCGAGGCGAGCGGGGCCGCTTCCACGACACACACGAGGGCGGCGGGGACGTCGAGGCGAGCGGGGCCGCTTCCACGACGCACACGAGGGCGGCGGGGACGTCGAGGCGAGCGGGGCCGCTTCCACGACGCACACGAGGGCGGCGGGGACGTCGAGGCGAGCGGGGCCGCTTCCACGACGCACACGAGGGCGGCGGGGACGTCGAGGCGAGCGGGGCCGCTTCCACGACGCACACGAGGGCGGCGGGGACGTCGAGGCGAGCGGGGCCGCTTCCACGACGCACACGAGGGCGGCGGGGACGTCGAGGGCGAGCGGGGCCGCTTCCACGACGCACACGAGGGCGGCGGGGACGTCGAGGCGAGCGGGGCCGCTTCCACGACGCACACGAGGGCGGCGGGGACGTCGAGGCGAGCGGGGCCGCTTCCACGACGCACACGAGGGCGGCGGGGACGTCGAGGCGAGCGGGGCCGCTTCCACGACGCACACGAGGGCGGCGGGGACGTCGAGGCGAGCGGGGCCGCTTCCACGACGCACACGAGGGCGGCGGGGACGTCGAGGCGAGCGGGGCCGCTTCCACGACGCACACGAGGGCGGCGGGGACGTCGAGGCGAGCGGGGCCGCTTCCACGACGCACACGAGGGCGGCGGGGACGTCGAGGCGAGCGGGGCCGCTTCCACGACGCACACGAGGGCGGCGGGGACGTCGAGGCGAGCGGGGCCGCTTCCACGACGCACACGAGGGCGGCGGGGACGTCGAGGCGAGCGGGGCCGCTTCCACGACGCACACGAGGGCGGCGGGGACGTCGAGGCGAGCGGGGCCGCTTCCACGACGCACACGAGGGCGGCGGGGACGTCGAGGCGAGCGGGGCCGCTTCCACGACGCACACGAGGGCGGCGGGGACGTCGAGGCGAGCGGGGCCGCTTCCACGACGCACACGAGGGCGGCGGGGACGTCGAGGCGAGCGGGGCCGCTTCCACGACGCACACGAGGGCGGCGGGGACGTCGAGGCGAGCGGGGCCGCTTCCACGACGCACACGAGTGCGGCGGGGACGTCGAGGCGAGCGGGGCCGCTTCCACGACACACACGAGGGCGGCGGGGACGTCGAGGCGAGCGGGGCCGCTTCCACGACGCACACGAGGGCGGCGGGGACGTCGAGGCGAGCGGGGCCGCTTCCACGACGCACACGAGGGCGGCGGGGACGTCGAGGCGAGCGGGGCCGCTTCCACGACGCACACGAGGGCGGCGGGGACGTCGAGGCGAGCGGGGCCGCTTCCACGACGCACACGAGGGCGGCGGGGACGTCGAGGCGAGCGGGGCCGCTTCCACGACGCACACGAGGGCGGCGGGGACGTCGAGGCGAGCGGGGCCGCTTCCACGACGCACACGAGGGCGGCGGGGACGTCGAGGCGAGCGGGGCCGCTTCCACGACGCACACGAGGGCGGCGGGGACGTCGAGGCGAGCGGGGCCGCTTCCACGACGCACACGAGGGCGGCGGGGACGTCGCGGCGGGCGGGGCCGTTGGCCCCCAGCCACACGCGGAGCGGCTGGGGGCGGAGGTGACATAGACCAGGGCCGTGAGACGAACGCGCACGCGAATGGCCTTCGCAAAGGTTTGGTGCACGCGGCGATATCAGCTTAGCGAAGTCATTCTTGTCACTGGTGGAGAGCAGGGGTGAGAAAACTTCCTGCGAATAAAGTGAGTTGGGTCAAACACACAGGTTGGTGTATCATAAAGAGATATTTATTAATTTTTACGAACTTTTAATGGAAATTGACATGTAAACAGAAACTCCAGTTACACAGGCATTGATCATTACACTAAGGAAACATTTCTACTTAGTCTTAGAGATTGTAATATAAGAGAACTATTAACTCTAATTACAAATAACTCAAACGAATATTAGTAAGAAAAGAAATATAAAACAAAATATATACTAAATCAAGATAAATATTATATATCATAATTTCAGAAAAGCTCTGACACTATCATTGAAAATAAACATTTAAAGAAATGTGATGTGCATATCTTTCGTGTGAAAATGTACGTAATTAAAGCACTTAAAAATTATAGAATAATGATGAATAGAGACCGGAAAAATATGAAACGTCAAAAAACGTACATAAATATGGAATGAAAACAGTAAAACTATGTAAAATCGGAAACATTATGTAATATTAAAATACACTAATTATAAAACACTTTTACCTAATACAAAATTGTGTTTATGTAAACTTTCCTACAAAAAATTAAAAGTAATGCAAACGTTTTAAAAATCATTTGGAGAACACAAGTTGATGCATATTTTGGGCCATTCAAGAGCCCATTCGGACTGAAACTTCTTGCGTCCCGTCACGACTGCTTTCTGTGCATCCTTGAGAAACTCGTATAACGGTCAGCGTATCGGATAGTTGTACCTAAGATTGCGGGTTCAAACCCGATCGAAGCCGTGTATTTTTAAGGGCGAAAAAATCCTTCGTATGCCTTCCTTCGGAGGGGAAGTAAAGCCGGCTGTCCCATGTTAGTAGATTTACTGCATGTAAAAGATCCTCAAGCCTAAATGAAGCCTCTGAGTTAAATTCAAACCGCCTGTTTCGTCGCCCGAGATAATACCTTCTTTCTCCGCTAGGTGATGAAAGGAGGGTAGTGAAATTTGCGTGGTCAGACGGAAGAGCGGGCCTGATGGCCCGAGTCTCGCTACGTAAATAAGGCATTATCTAACTAAGAAACTGGAGCGCGGTCTTCCCTTGGCCGTGGGCACTGCGTGCCCTAGCGGAGTGCAAGGGCGATCCGAACACGCACGTGCTCCGTTTGACAGCTCTGACATAGACCGTCGTAGAGCCGCACTCGGGCAAGAGAAATACCACCTATACTGCGATTTTTCTAAGAGCGACCCTCAAGGCCACTCAAATCTCCTCTTCGCGATGGAATATGTCACGGCATTTCGCGTCTTTCTCAGTCGTTCCGCTAGATTTCGCACGATCGCGACCGTATGAAGCAGTGCTTGCGATCATGCGACTTCTACCGGCAAGACCGAGAAAAGACGCGAAATGCCGTGACATATTCCATCGCGAAGATGGGATTTGAGTGGCATTGAGGGTCGCTCTTAGAAAAATCGCAGTATAGATCAGACCTGCACAGCATTTTGCACTTTCGCTGACCTCAGAAGCTGCGCGCGGGCAACTCGGGTGCAAATGAGAAAATCGATGAAGGGTGGGGATGAGACCCAATCTAGAAGTGGGGACCACCAATCAGAATGCGCAATTCGAAAGATAGCGCGTAAATTTAAAGAGCAATCGGCAAGAACATGACGGTCATATACAGTTCAAGTAATACTGTCTTATGTATTATATTGCAAATGTTTGTTCTCGGTATATGACAGGGCGAAATATGAAACTATAACGAATTATACATATTAGATTTCGACACCAAGTATTATAATTGCTTGTAGGGCTTATAATGTAATTCGCTTTTCTACGATGTAATCACAAATTTAGTGTTGTGCTAAAAACAAAATTTTGATACTGAATTGTTTTTGTTTGATGACAGCGATAAACTATTTTTTATTAACTATGTTTATTTGAATAAGACGGTTCTCTCAAAGAAAAAACATATTGTTCTTAAAAAAACCATGATTATTTTCTGTTCTAATTTCTGAGAAGAGTGTAGAGTCTTTTACGAGATCGTATAAAAATATAAAGCCCTTTGCATTCTATTTAACCAATACCCATGATTATCTTATGATTGTCCGTAAAATATCGTCACAGAAGTTTGCTCGTTGATCTCTTTTATTCAGTTTCATAATATGGAAAAATTGTCACAAATATGCTATTAAACATTACCCTTCTTGGAACTGCCACATATTCTATTTTATGTCAGTCTTGATGTGAGAGATTGCTCTCATGATTTTGTTCATTTTCTATGATTTGGAGATTATAACATTCCTGGCGAACAATCAATTATTAAATTGCAATTTTATATTAGAATTAAATAATATTTTTTTCTTATATATAAGCATATATTTTAAAGCTATTGTTTTAAAATGATGCTTAAGAGTCACAATGAGAATATTATTTTCTTTAAAAAAATCAGGAAATGAAAATACATACAGTGGTGGATACAAAGGTACATACAGTAGTGCACAGTACGTAAGCAGTGAATTATGACCCTGGTAACTTGAAATACTAGACATAATCCATTTAAACAAATGGGCATTTAATTTTGAAGCATGAATCATTATTAGACGCCCAGGCATTCAATCTACGCGCCGCGTCGTGCTCCGTCAGACTTCTCCCCTCCCCGCAAAGCTTCGTACTCCACACTACTTGCACTTTCGGCGCTACCACGGGCAAACGATCGGCTCTCAAGTGCAGAATGCCCGCGGGAGTAGGCATTGTGCAGGTCTGACCTAGATAGATGGTGGTGGTATTGGTGATGGTGGTATTGATAAGGATGGCCCGCCTCTTTATAATACGGCTGGTTCCACCACCACCACTTAAAATTCTACTAAGTACGCCGTAAGAATTTTAAGGTAGACTTAGGAGACGTTTCCGTTTCACCATCACCTTTGAGGCGAACTTAAACGATAAATTCAACTTAATTTTAAGCAAACCTCTCTGCACTTACTCATTTTAAGTCGTGCTTTACGTTGCCAAAACAGTCAAAATGGCCAGCGAATTGTGGAGAATTGCTTTTGATAATGGTTCTTTGTGAAAATTAAAATGTTGAGTAGCCTTCTTGTAGGCCGAGGTGGCTACGGGAACGGTCTACATATTTCGAAGAGCCCAATGAATAGGATTTTGCCACCCGATTTTGCCTATCAGAAATGACAACACAACGTGTTTTGGAGCTAATTGAAGACCGACTAAAATTTCCAAGTTTCCTTCGTAGTTAATTATTAATTAAATGAGCATATCAATATTTTGGTACATAATTGCGTTGCAAGTAACAAATTTGCCTAAATAGTGTTTTCTAGGTTATGGTTACATGATTCCATACCTACTCTCAACTTCTAAATTTTACATTCAATATTTTTTTATTGCATTACATGTAGTATTTTCATTGTATTCTTTCTTTTCATTTCTTTTCGTTGTTTTCTTTTTTTACCTAACAATCTCCAAACCTTTATTTATTGTTCCAAGTTCGCTTTCCAAGTTCTCCCATGCATTTTTTGTCAGTTTGTTGCTCCGTTTGTAACTATTTTCTACAATAGAAATATACTTTCTTATACATTCGATGAGCACTTCTTTCTCCGAATTTTGCACTTCCATTTCTTATTCTATGGTATTGTTGCAGTGACAAAAGACAGTGCAATAGCGTCGAAACTGTGTATATTATGAAACAAATATCACGTAATTTAGCGTAGTCTGAGCCAGCCAAAGTAAACAAATAACATAGTTTATTTTAAGTGAGGTACAAACAAGAACTATAATGGTAGAATAGCATGGCATTTGGAAAATCTCAATAGCACAAAGTGACGTCAATGAACAGTTGAATGTTACAAGCAATGGGGATGATAGGGAAAATAATAAAATAGAGACAGTTTTAAAACTTTTAAGAAAATGGAACTTTCCAATTTTGCCGATGAATTCTTTGAGTGCCGGACGTTAGTAAATAAGCAAACGGAGTTAGAAAACGTGATTTTCGTGTTGAAACAATGTGTCAAACAAAACACGGGACAGACAGTTTTTTGTTCAAAACGTTTTCATGGTGAATACAGTTTACCGGACAGTCAGACCGAGAAAGGATTTCCGTAGGGAACGGATCATGGTTCGTGCCAGATGAGTGAATTTTTGTTAGAGGACGCATCGTGTTTGAGTGAAAGATGATAAACAGTTTCGTAGTTTGAATATGAGAATCGGGATTCGAACGGGAAATGTTATGTCAAACTGTGGTGTAAGCTGGTGAAATGGAATGCAGATCTCCGGCAGCAGTAGGAGAAAATGGAGTTGTAATTAACAGCTGAATTTCCAGTGTTGCAGAATATTATTTTTCGTAATTTTAACCTTTTGATTCTGTGACACCACTCAAAAATTGTCATTCAATCCCGATGTCTCACTTCTATTTTCAAAATGCGCGTATTCCGCCCCGTTATGCCAAAAAAACGCCGATTTCCAAACCATGGATTCATACACTCAAGTGTTTCTTGTTTACGATCTAAAATTTTAACTTGAAAATTCTAAATAATAATTTTCTCCAGTATTCCAAAATCCTGGTACCACTTTCATAAATTAGCTGACATTCGAATGCACCGCCTCGTAATTCCTATTATGGCACAATTTACTGGTTTTAATTGGAAATCTTGAAAAATGTTAATTTTCTTCATAATGACGTCAGAACTTGGATTACGTGTTTTCTTAAAATTGTCATTACAACGTAACCCATGGTTCGATTTTAATGGAACAAACACTAAAATTCTTTTTTAATTGGGGACTGTCTAATTGTAATACTCAATCATGTTTTTATTTAGGCGTTCCCACAAACGAACAATATTGTTCTGACGCAATACGGCTGTCATTTGTTTTTTTCTATACTTCGTTTGAAAACCCCAGTCCTTGTTTTGGTACACTTCGTTTCATTTTAGTTGATCTTTTTTTATTAAATAATTTAAAATTTGCTGTAAATAATGAGTGATTCTGGATCATAACATTATATGGTATACCTTGTTACGAGAAAATATGTATTATGATGAATGTTGCAGTTGTTTCAAGGTTACTGAGTTAAGACTTTCAATTGGTACGTGTTTTGTTTTAGTTGATATTAAAACGTTAACGTCACCTGCTGTGGTTTCCATGGGTCTGTCGTTTTGGTAAATTTTGTATCCTGGAATATAAATCTATTATTAAAAGAGTTTGTTATGCATTATATGTCTATTTGAGTATGTCTATTTGGTTTTGTTATAGGAATACATCATATGTTAATTTTTGAATATTCAGGTCGTTTGAATACTAGTTAAAAAGTTTAAGTATTTTGATTATTTGACATTTTGGTTGATAGGATGGTTTGAATTTGTTGTTGAATCTGGTTTTGTATTTGAAGCTTGATGGTTGCGAGACTTAGTTGTGAAGTATCCAGTGGATGATGTATTTGGGGTAAATATTGATTACATTATTGTAGGGGTGTTAACCATGCTGACACTCTTGATGGTAGTAAAGACTAGTTTTAATTATTAAGGTTGATGGGATTTTGTACGTGTTGATTATTTGTTCTTGGCGATTGTCATTGACAACGCACTCTTGTGATTGGAGCCGAGCTGCGTCTTAAGCTATAATTGGCCATGTGGGAGCCTCCCCAGTTTACACAAGTTGGAGTCCTGACTTTTGGTTTAGTGCATTGTGAGTGGTGGAGAGTTGCATTACATTTATCGCATCTAGATTTAACTATACTGAGTGTGATTGAACCTTCGACAGCTTTTGCATTATATAGGTGCAGAGATAAACGGACGGAAGGACAGGTAGACACACGTTGTCACCAATCGAATTTTCGGTGTCAAGAATCCACAAAATATGGATTCTGATACCACATTTGATTACATACCGGTAGTAAGTAATTGATTACATTGACAGTAATTTACTGTGTATTAGTTTAGGAATTTTGGTATAGGAATATCACAACATTTATCCAGTTTTTCACTATCAGGGCCCGATAATATGAGATTTTCTCTCGAAAAATCGCCGTTTTTCTCGCAGCATTACAATATTTTCTTCACCACTGCGCTTGCTGAATGCGAGAAAGTTAAAACACTTCGAGTTAAAATAAGCGGAAAGTTGCACTTTAGCAGAAACGATCTCACGAGAATTTCTCAAAATTTGCTACAAATTTTTCTCTTAAAATTTCCACGAGGAAAGAGGTGATATTCTATAATATTCTGGAAGCCTCATTTCAATTAAAGTATTAGAAAAAGTAAGAAAATTGGAGAAAAAGTGTGTGTTTTTGGCAAACAATTTCATCAATATAAATGTTACAGAAAATAAAAATGAACTATTGTGTTAATTGAGACGATCATTAAATATTTCAATTTACAACATTCTACTTAAAATTGTGTAATATGGAGTTATAATTTGAAGAACGCGCTTCCTTCATTAAGTACAAGCACAAGAGATGGGTAGATAGCTACATCTGGATTATGAAATGATACAGGACCGAGATTTCCCTAAGGACTACCTGAACATGATGTTCAAGGTATGGGATCTCTTCACCCGATAAATGTCTCCTGGGGAGTAATTACAACGTTGAGGGTTGTCAACGGACTAGCATAAAAGTTTGCATAAAAACATTTAATTAACTTAATTCCCTTAATTCCCCCAAATATTACCGATTATAATCACGGGATCAGCCCTGGCAGCAAATTAATTACAAATAATACACTCATCGTCATAAAAAAAGCTGCACCCCGAAGGACCCTACAAACTCTGAAGGTATTTTGCCCACCATTCGCTAAGCCAATGATTTCGTTTTCACGGTCGGCCGCGCACTGGGGGCAGGTGGTAGGTGCGTGACATCGCGCCCACCGGTCTAGATAAGATGGCTTCAAACGGACGCGGCGGCCATTGCGACATCGGTAACGTTGCCAGAACGTCATCTGCACGTACACTATACCTATTTTGTCAGGCGGTTGTTCAGTTAGACGCGTTCGAGAGGGACTGCATCGTGGGTGTGTGAAACGCTGGTTGGTCCTGTCGCAGTATTTCGCACCACACCGGTCGTACAGACACCACCATCGCCCGCTGTTGGGGGCAATGGATTGAGGAAGGCACGCACACACGAAATGCAGAATCTGGACGTCCACCACGTACCATGAGGAGGGAGGACCAACGGATTGTCTACCACGCGCGAACAGATCCAACGGCAACTGTTGGTGCTATTGTGACAGTACGGGCTGATGTGACAGTACGGGCTGTGCAGCCTGTAAGTGCAAGTACTATTGGCAGGTGGCTGCACAACGCAAGACTCGCCGCACGCCGATCGTTACGACGCCTACCACTCACACCCCAGCATCGCCGCTACAGACTCGCCTAGTGCCGGGAAGGATGGACCTGGGGCCATGCAGACTGGCAGCGGGTCATCTTCAGCGACGAGTCCCGATTCTGCCTTGACGGCGACGACCACCGGGGCCGTGCCTGGATGCGCAGTGGGAAGCGCCACGACGCGTGTTTTGTGGTATCCCATCACACGTCCCGCCAGTCTGGTGAGATGGTATGGGGCGCGATATCCCATGGTGCCCGTTCACCGTTAGTGTTTATTGGAGGTACTGTGACAGGAGGAGATTGGAGGTAACGCGCGTTCACATATCGTAGCCATCTCGCGAGCATGCCTTGCAGCCGTGGATACTCTGCCATGGCCAGCAACATTGCAAGAACTGTCCCCGATCGAGAATGTTTGGGGTGCTATGGAGCGTGCTATCAGGATCCCATCTTTAGCCACCAATCTGGAAGAACTGCGCGCTCAGGTGCAAGCTGCATGGAATGAACTAACACAGGACATCATTCGAGACCTGTACAACCCCATGCCGCAATGTCTGAACACGTGTGTGAAAACACAGAGAAAGTGTGAACGTCACAGAAACACAAGTGTTTTCTGTGGCCGTATAGCGCAATAACTGTTGGTCCTAAAAATGTGAAAGGGTAATCATTTTGTATGCGTGGTACCCTCTACCTGCCTGCCAACAATGATCGCAATCCGCCTTGTCCTTCTGGGTGCAGCTTTTTTATGACGATGAGTATGAATTTTTGTCGAAATGTAGAAGTAAACACAAGGTAAACTGGAAGGTTATTAAAGAAAATTATTAATTTTATTTTTTACTGATACGTTATATCTTGATATTGTCTTCGGTACGGAGTTTAATATACGTTGCATAACCTACCTGGATGGAGAGGACAGTTGTTACGAGGGAAAAATGAAAACAGTTGAATGATGCTACATGCACCTGTCCCTTACGGAAGGAAATATGGGAGGGAAACATGAAAAGGCAAACAGAGTCAAGTTAACATCGAGTTAATTAGTAAATAAATAAAACTGAAACAACAAAATTAGGTAAAAATAAAATTATATATGTAACACGGGCGTTAATTTGTTTTAATAATCTCGGGCGACAAAAATATTGTCGCCGCTCTATCATTAGAACACTTATAACGCCCTTGAAGCATAAAATCTATTAGAATCTTCACAAAATATTTCGAATATTATTTATTTCTTTTGTCAGTTCATTACGAGGCACTGCTTCCTTATTCTACACGGAATTCCACGATCTATAAAAATGCTACCAGAATGAAACAGACCCCAGCACTCCCTTAAGGTTCGGCAAATTTAAAAGAACAAGAACTACAGTACCAGCAATAGTTGATTGTGGATACTTCGGGATACGTCCAAAATAAAGTCGACATAATATAATAGACCCCAAGCAAAATGTGAAAATGCAATATTGAGCCTTCCTGAAGTTGGTAGATTTCGTAGTACTGTTTCATGTTGATAACATTTTTTATGAGACAATCACATATTTTGTAACTTGAGGCAGTTCTCTTGTGAAACCTTCGTTTCAAAATTTTGGGCTCACCTGGAGAAGAAAATTTGAGAATGAAGGATATAAAAAAGGACAAATGAAAATCAAATTCCTCCTGTGTAATGTCATGATTTCATGTTTATTCTTACACATTTCTTGTTATATTAATCTTCGCTTTGTTATTATGAAATTACACATAATATTAAATTATATTGGGTGATCTGACGCTCAACTACCAAATTTTGGGACCATGAGAAGACAGAGAAACGGTAAAAACAGAAGAAAGGTAAAGATAGAAACACGACCAATGTTGTGGTCCTGTTTATGTGTCGTGGTATGCGATATCTTCCATTGGACTTGCGTTGATTCACTCTGAGGTGTATTATTTCACGCTGTTATTTCTGGAAACAGGAATAATAAACTCTATCTCGCGAAATCACTATTGCTGACACAGTCGGGAAACGAATTAAGAGCTTCCGAAATGATGTCTGTCCCCTTCCATTGTTACGATACCAACGCTAGCGCAATCAACATCGAATCAGCGGTGAAAGTGGTTAACATTAGAAAGCCGGTAATGCTGTCCTTCCTGCAAAGGCGAGAATAGTCCAAATGACTGCTTCAAAAAAATTGTTTTTATTAATTTGTTGATTTATTTTGAGATACCGAGTAGTAATGCATTCTGAAGAATATATTTTTGTCTTATAAAGTATTTTTATTCAATGTATGTTATATTTATTGACCAATTTGGAATTTACATTTCTACATAATTTCTTCGAATCACCACTTTTGCCATAACTTGTTTCCAAATCTCAAATGAGATTCAACTTCTTGTTTTTGCTATAGATCATATTTGACGTCAAATGTCTTTTACATTACTTTTTATTTACATCGGTTGTCGTTTTATGTCAGTTGTCATTTTATGTCAATTTACGTCATTTGTCTGTTTACATCAGTTGTCGTCAGTTTACGTCAGTTGTCGATTTACGTCATGACTATCGCTAAGGCGAAACAAGTAAAACAATAAGAATTAAGCATTATCGTATAAACTAAGACATCAAAAAAAAACTGTCAGAATTATAAAAAAGTTTCAAAACATAAAATGGCACGCGATTTCAGTCAAATAAATGTATAACTAAAACCGAGAGAAAAGGAAACTGAAAAACTGTCAAAATATGACTATTTCCGGCGTTCTAATGCTTAAAGAAAAGGTTGCACAGAGAATTTCAACACTTTTCTCACTTCCGCAGCAAGGCGTATTAAATCATAGTAATGAAATATCAGTTTTCTTTTATACCACGCTTTGAGGTTATCAGAATCTAATGTTAATGTTCATGGTAGGAAACTTTAGCAAGGATTGTCTGGAAGGTTCACAATGAACAATTTCGTGTAGTCTTCGCGCTGGAAACCGGATCACATTTCTTGCCACATTTCATGATATTAAAATTCCGAATTGTCCATTTTAATTTAAGCCACAGTTATTTAATTTAAAAAAATCCAGATCCATGTCTGAATTGTGGTAAAATTATTTCTACATCACATTTAGTAGTTGAATGTCCTTTCACATGTAACCTTAGGAAAAAGTTAAAATTTGATGCTGGCATTCAATTCTTCTTCAGTGTTACAAAATTATGAAGTTTCTAAGTATTACAAAATTACAAAAATAAATATAGTATATCTTCTTTTTATAAAAATTCGCAATGATTGAAAATATATTATTAAATGTATTTATTGCTTCGTAGAATGTTATAAATTCTTAAATGTCAATGGTATGTAATGTAATGAAATGTGTAAATAATAATGAAATGTGAAGTTGTAAATGAGATTTTGATCGTTTATGCCCGTGCACTTGCACAGCGATCTAAAATAAATTAAATTTTAAAACATCTTCGCTCTTTTCTCATGATTTTTAATCATTTCCAGAAATTTGACTTTGTTCATCGAATCACCATGAACATGAATTAAATAAACAAATAACTCGTGAGTATGCAAAAATTAAAAAAAACATAATTACACATCATTCAACGTATTCTCGTCTCAAATACACTAAAATGCATTTTAAAGTGCAAATAAAAAACTAAGAGTTCGAGTGAAACGTAAAAAAACATACAAATCTTAGAAATAAGTCTGTAATAATTATTCCCTATTACTTTATTGGTTATGAGTTTGAAATGATGTTATTTAGGTAACAATGAAGGTTTACATGAAAAATACTGTAGCTATGCTGAAAATGAATGTATAAAATTGAGTATAAATAATTCTGAAAATATGCTTATGCAAAAGGCGTTCACTTTTTTGGATTTGTTCATCTTGTAAAATGCGTCTGCGAGAATGTCGACCCGCAAGAGGTATCACTACTTAAAGAATGCTCTTTACTTATCTTCCACTGTAATAACTATATGAACAAACCAAGCATGGATCATAACTCATTTGTTCGTAAGTGGCGTACGCTTGCCTATACCACTGATAATAATTGTTTCTCCAGTAGCAGAGAGTACACGCATCGGCACCCGTTGAGCCGTAACTTGGATAGCCAGATTGTTGATTCAGCCCTCCTCCTGGATAGCTTATGCTTCCTCCTGGGTATCCTGGATAGCCTGCGTTTCCTCCTGGGTATCCTGGGTAGCCTCCGTTTCCTCCTGGGTATCCTGGATAGCTTGATCCTGGATAGCTTGATCCTGGATAACCTCCACTTCCTCCAAGATAAGTAGGATAGCCCCCTAGTCCAGGGGGCAGGCTATTGGGGGTAACGGCAGAGCCACTGATCGGCGGCGCCCCAGGCCCGGCCGCAGTCGCCGACCACAGCGGTGCACAAGTCAGAAACAACAGGCACAGCATCGCGAGAGAGACCACTGGGCGTCCGCTCTGGAATCCAAAATACACAATGGTGAATCAAATGTTCCTCATACTCGCATTCTTTTGGCAACAGCAAAAAAGGAAAAGTTTTCACACTATATAGTCCCATTTTTTGGTCGCGAATTGGTCATCTTTGGGCCACGCAAACGTGTGTGATGTATCCACCGAGGCCGGCCCAGTCATATTTTTACTGAGTAGGTGCACGTGACTTTTTTTGAGGGAGGGAGGACCAACATTTCTATGTTAAATCCATTTTTACTCCCCAGGGTTGTTAACCCTGGGGCATGAGGTATGAAATGATGATAAAGGATGAATTGATAATCACAAACGTACAGACACACAAAAAAGCCATGCCCGGGCGGGACTCGAACCCACGGCCCTTCAGGCACGAGGCAGCTTCAGCCTTACGGCTCCTTCAGCCTTAGCGACCCAGGCTATCCGTGCCGGCATGTAGTCCCATTATTAAATGTATTTATTAACATGGATTTAGAGTCTTCAGTTTTCGCGGGCAATGACACCCATGGATGAAGATTTAATGTCTCATGATACGATAATGTTGACGAGGCGATGATGGAGGAACAATGGTACAATAAGGGCTCCTGCACACGAGCGTTTCGTTGACGCACGTTAAGTAACGCGCGTTGTAGAATAACACTATCTTATGCGAAACGCCACATGAGCGCTTTGGCCGTCCCGTACTTCTCGCGCGTCAAACGCAACGCTTGTGTGACATAGGCCCGAGAGATGGGGATTGGAAACACCGAAAAAAGTCAGCAGAGCGCTCTTCCACCAAAATTTCCATATGGATTGACCGGGGATCAGCGGTAAAATACGTATGTGTTAGATATTACGCTTTTAGTTGTATTCTTGCGTGCTTTCAGCAAGTAAACTTGAACCAATGACAGTGAAGTTAGCGTATTAGTTATTGTGGCGAAGGTTCACTTAAAAATAATGTCAGAATGTGGCTTATCTATTACAGCTACATCTTGTCAGGCAAATTTATTTGCACAAAATGTCAATATTTGTTCGAATGCAAATGTTTATAGACCCTAAAAACAGAAAGTATGTGTATAAAGTCTTACGGTTAATTAGCATTTCGGATTGGGAAAGATGGCTCAGTGCATCAACTGATGTCACTGCAGTGCCTCTGACCATGAGGTCCTAGGTTCGAGTCCCGACGGCGGCGGCAGGGTTTTCGACACTAGCTTGTCAGCTGGGTCGAATTCAGTCGCTGTCTGGAGCCACGGGCCACGGACCGCGCGCGATCTTTCCTTCCTCTTCATTATCCTATCCTCACCGCGTACACACACACACACTAACATGCACTACACTATCACACATGCCGGTAGACCGTTTTGGGCTTAGAGCTTGTCCCAATTGGGATGGTGGAGATACTCCCCGCTGGTGGGAGATACCTGACTTGGGAAAACCCCGGTAGTCGACGGTACGTCGGCACCGGATCTCGCCATGCAGTGGAGGAAGATCACAGCCCCCTGCTGATGAAAAACATGCACTACACATACGGGACTAATGACCTCCAAAGTTGACGCAACCGGGATCACTAACAATCAACTATCAAAGCATTTCAGTGATACAAAGAGCAAGATCAAACTCATCAATATGTCCTAATGTTTAATTATTTCCTCACACATTCGTTATTTATTTTTCAGTCGGAATGTAGCAAAGGTGAGGATTAAATTGCCGGCCCGGCCGCGATGCCTCACTTCCGTTGCATCTGCAGCGTCGCTGACCGGGAAGTCCTAGGTTCCCGTGGTCCAGCGACGCTGACCGCGGTTCGAGGTCCGTCGGTGCCGGTTTTTCTACACTAGCTACATAAAGTTCGAATAATATTTCTGTCTACTTGACAACTAGCGGCTGACTGGGCAGAGTTCCGTTATCCGGTCAGAGGCTTCAAATTCTGCTCACGTCACTGCGGAGTTGCCTACACTAATTAAGAAAAAATGAAATCTTACAGCGCGAAGCAACTGTAAACTGAAGAGCGCCACTACTTCTTTGGTTATGCATCGTGTGTGCTGTTCTGTTTCGTCTACTGATGTGTGCTCTTGCTGCTGTTTTTTTCTTGCTACTCTTGTAATTTGCGCCACGTATCTACCGCAGTAAGTGGCAACATCGCTCTTCCTCCACGCCAGCTGTCAAGTAGACAGAAATATTATTCGGATTACAGCTAGGACGAATTTAGCCGCTGTCTGGAGAAGAATTCAAGCGACCGGCTTCTCTGATCGGAAGTTTTCTGTAGTTTGTACGACAAATACCAAGCGAATGGCGAAATAGTGTCTTAAAAAACGGGCCACGTACCCCGCGCAATATTTCTTTCTCATCTCCTATTGCACACATATATACAATTCCACGTCCTACTGTATCACGCAGGACGGGAGCTTAGATATCTCATGTCCAGAATGAGACGGTGCCGGGAAGATAGCTAGAGATACTCACTTCTCAAGAACAACAATAATATTTTATATAACACTGCAACAAAATATTTGTACAAAAACAGCGTTCACGAACTCTGCAATAACGTAGTACACACAGTACAACAAATTTTTTACAAACCAAAAATATTTTAAAATAACATTTTTCATCGTACAACATATATTTAATGACAGTGCATGACATGACAATTAAGTATTAACAGCAGTCAATATTTAATGCCGGACGACTCCTCCGCTGTGCCTTGCTTCCGCAAGACATCTGTGACGTAAGAAGTGTCGCACTGAGTATGAGAATATAGTACGCAAAGTTTGAGAATAATAAAATAAATAATTTAAGGTTCAAGTCAAAATCTGATTCATTGTTTTTGGGTCCCCCCCACCTAGTTCCTGGGTGTCTAACGAAACAGTACACACCATTCGCATGACCGAAGGTTGCATAGTTTTCTGTCAATTACTCAAAATTATACTCAAAATATATAATATGAGTATATATGATTATGTATATATGTATATTGTAATATACAAAATATTACAGAACAAACGCCGCGCCTTAATCTGGACGGACGAACCTGTAATATACAAAAGATTACAAAACAAACGCCGCGCTTTAATCTTGATGGTCGCGGTTACTAGGTAACGAAGGTTGTTGACGGGCTGGAGGGGGCGCTGGACTGGAGAGTTGGTGGTTGACTGGCATCGTGGTGGTAGCGGCGCGAATGTAATCTGAATTATTTAAGTAGGACATTGACGTGAATAGGGAGGATAGATTGTGGAACAATAGCGCAAGAAGTGAGTCAGCAAGAAAGAAGCAGACGACTTCGGCGACGACCGGCGCGAAGAGAGATTTTCGACGCGGAAGCCAAGGGGCTACGAACTGCGGGGCCATCGTTTCACAACGCCAGACAATTCGGTACCGTGAACCTGATGCATGCAATCAATCAAGAGAATTTATATTGTTAATCCTAAATTCAATTTTTAATAAACAAAATTATTGTTGTGCCACGTTATAAGTAATTCCTTCGGAATATAAATAATTTCAGACTTCCAGGCTTCTCTGTATAGAGAGCATGAGAACCAAAGAACTGAGCTAGTAAATTAAATTAGATAAATAAATTATTCATTATTTTATCACAATATGAAATGCATTTTTATACAAAAAGCTATTATGAAAAAGCTATTATACAAAATGCTATTATGAAATAAATAATCGGACGGCTTTCCTCCCATTCAGTAATTCATACAGCTCACGTTTGCTAAGTGTTATTTATACTCTTAAATCAATTATACGTGAATTCAGTTAAATAGTTTTATGTAAGAACACAATTTTTACATTATTCACAAGAAATATCTGAACCTGATTCTAATTACGACTTTATGAGAAAAAGAAATGACTCCACTAATTACCAAGACAACTGTTCTGTGAAATTCTAATTTGAAATTTCGTGAAAGTTCTTTCGGTATTTGTTTAACTCACGACCGGTGACCTCCCGAAGAATACTCTGCGCTGCGTAGCCGGCTGCAAAACGGCGTCCACGCCTCCAAGGTCGCTGGATTTCTGCACCGCTCCGTGTTGCCTGCCGCGTTGAAAAGTGGGATGCCTCCGAGCGCCGTCTCTCATTGCTTAGCGACGTTTTACCATCGATCACTCCAAGATGATGGTCGCATAAGAATGCAAGTTGAGAGCTTCCAATTATGACTTCGTAATGGTAATGAGCCAAACTAGTTGTAATATCAAACAGAGTTCTTATAATTCTTGAGATTCAATAAGTACATTTAAGAATGAGATTTCCGAAAATAATACAGACTTTCTTATACGTCGTAGCCTACTACGTGTCGCTCGTCGTCTACGCCGTGCACAAAAAAATTAACTGTTCACCTCGGCGGCTCAAACACGATAAGAAGCGAATTCTTTTGACTGCTCACCTCGGCGACTCGAACTAGAATAGGGATGAATTCTCTCTACATCAGTTCATGCCGTTTCCGTTTGTTCCCCAAAAGTTTCTGATTGGTTACTATCAGAGTGCGTTCTGAAATGAATCTCCTGGCTGTCGCCATCTCTACGCCATCAGAGAAACTATTAGTTAATAATATGGTGTCGAGTTTTCTCTTCTATTTTTCTCCTTGGTTTAAAATGTACTCGACAATTAGCGGTTACAATATATGTATATATATATATATATATATATATATATATATATATATATATTTATATATAATATGAGTATACTCAAAGTATACTCAAAATTAGGAACATAGAAGAAACTCGTAATACAGGTAATAGCTGAAGCTCCTAATGACACTGAACAATCAATCAGGAGATCAATAAGGTCGGCTTTTAATAGTAATTGAGATTTAAATGCATACATGGTTGCACCAGTTAAAACCATCAGGTTTTATCAAGAGGAGTGAATATTATATATTATAAATAATTATATAAACACAGATTATTTAATATAATAATCATCATGTAAATATAATGATAAATTTTCCTTGTAGATAAACTTCTACACTCTTATGATGTTGGGGTTATGATGATAGGTGGGAAACATTCTGTACCACCAGGCTAAGATAGGCTTTCCGCCTAGCACTGCGTGTTGCGTCTTTCAGGCGCTGAACCGCCGCCGACAGCGCTTCCAGATATCGAAATATGCATAAAGTTGAGAATACAAGCTGGGCGAAATCGAAAATATACAAAAATCCCTTTCTGTGAGAATCTATGGCTCTGAGTGCAAAACGCTAAAGGAATTATCTGCTGCTAATATTATGAGGAGTACCCTTACGAGCGCACTACATTTTCACTTGATGTATTATTGCACTCCTCATTCTCACACTAACGCTATGATCTCCCTCGAATCGTGCTTTACCCGTTCGCAGTCACATTTGATGGAACTAGATACCATCAGTTACCATTGCATAGCACTTAGAGGCACTGATGGTAGCGTGAATTTTCAAAGAAGACACAAGTGGATTTGATGTTCGTTGAATTTCTCGGGCTTCGTGTTATTTCTCGGGCAATTTGAACTGAAATATAAACGTTGATCGAAAAGTATATGTGAGAGTTTTTATAAATTCTACTAAGAAGAATAGAAATACAATTTTTTTTCTCCTCACCATGACAATATTCTAGTATACATTTAAATGTGATAGCGCGAAATCATTCCAAATTCGTAATTATTTCAGTTAGTAGTAATCATTCTAATAACATTTACGTACATTGTAATCAGTCAAGACGGATAAATTGTACGCGGTAAGATCGTAGAAGTAATGCATATTGTATGAGTTGCAAGACAATACTTGTTTAGATAGGTGTTATCTGAAAATATGAGTGGTTGGATGTAATCAACTGTCATTTTATACTTCAAATAATAAATGAGCTATTTTCAATACTATTTAACATTTAATGATGAATTTTGTTTATACTTTGCCTGCAAATAGATTTTCAAGTGCTATTCTACTCATAAGTTAAACAAAAACTACAAATTTATATTTGTAGTTATAATTTCAAGAAAATGCATAAAAACATGTTATTGTGAATAAATTCTCGATACAGGAATTTGGTAATTTCCAGGACTGAAAATTGAAATCGTGTCTGTGAATAATCTGTGTAATTCATCCAAAAATAACAGAAATGACAAATTTGTGATACATGCAAACATTTTGAAGTGTTCTAATAAAACGTTTAGTTTGTGTCAAGGCCGTGAAGTGATACTTTTTCGAGATAGTTTGATTAGAGATCGAAACCGTCACTTCGCGCTCGAGTTGCATCAATAGGGAGAGGTGGCTCAGGGTATCTAATGATGTTACTGCAGTGCCTCCGACCGGGAGGTCCTTGATTCAAGTCCCGACGGTGGCAAAGTTTTCGATACTAGCTACACAACTAGATTAAATTCAGTTCCGCTGTGTAGAGGAGAATTCTTGCGGCCGGCTACTCTGATCAGTATTATTCCGTGGTCTCTCCGACCAACACCAAGCGAATGCCGGAGCAGTACCCTAACAAACGGGCCGCACGTGATCTTTCCTTCCTCTTCCTTGTCCAATACGTTCTTACTTACACACACTTACAAGCACCACACATACCAGGCCAGCCAGTAGGGGCGGTGCCCCGCTGGTGGGAGATACCTGTTTGGGACCCCCCCCCAAGCCGACAGGTAGTTTGGCGTCGTGTTGCTGGGCCACCTCCCAAGGAAAAAATGCACAACACTTACGGGACTAATAATCTTAGCAGTTGTCACGCCCGGAATCATTAATCAATCAATCGATCAAATCAATCGACTTGCGTCATATATTTTTTACGAACTCACCTCTGACGTATATTCATTCAGTTTACTTTATAACATAGCAACCGTCGTTTAAAGCGTTCACAGTTACCGTCAGAATGATCACACGTGGAAACAAGAGGGTAGTGAATTTTGCCAAATATCTAGTGGAGTCACAGTAGGTTTTCTACGACCAATTTTTCTTGAGCCCCGAAATGGCTACCTCCGCTCTTTTACTTACCACTCCTTTACCTCCAAAATTAAAATATCGGTTTCAAATTAAAAGGACCGCGACATCTGACAGATCAATCGTGGAATGTCAATTTCGGAAAAAATCGGCTGAACGGTTCATCCGCTAGGATTGTTCAGATGGACAGATGTTTTGCCGTCATTCGATTTTTCGGTATTAAGGACCCATTTAACATGGATTCTGGCTACATGACGTGTTCGAGGATTTGTTTTCTAAATTTAGCAACTGGATTTATCCACTTTTTCTTTACCAGGCCCGACAATAAATACTTTTTTGTGTCGAAAATTCGCCTTATTTTTCGCGCAGCATTACATCATTTTTCTCTCCACCCCGTAGCGAGAAAATAAACATTAATAAAGTACTTAGTTTGATTTAGTGTTGGTATAACATGTTTGCTTTTACCGCTTAGGTGAAGGTGATCTCGGCGGTAAAACGTAACATTTTCATGATACAAATGGTCTCTGAAATTCAATTTCAAAAGTGGATGGTCAAAAAACTTAACCTCTCGCCGCAGCAAAACTCTGCTTCAAGGTAGATTAATCCTGATGGACCCCATATAATGGATGCTCAGCCCTTTCATTGAATGAAATTGAATGACATGAGTACATGTAGCGAGTTACATGCAGCACTCTCTCGACATTCTTATACCGTGCAATCAGCATTGTTTCGACTCCTAGTTACGACACAACCCTGTTGCGCTGCCCATTACAGTAACTGGCAATATCATCCTCAACTTACCAGTCGGCGTAGAGTAAGCGCAGCGACAATCATTGCGAATTTCAGGGGTCTTGAGAAATTCGTCCTGGAGAGGAGTGAAACAACAAATAGTGGCGGTGTACAATGGTGTGTCCCTTTTATGCTCGTGAAGCAGCGTGGGCGTTGGAGTGGGGAGGAGGCTAGGTGACAATGACCATCCCCGATGCGATAACCTTCAACGCTACCTAAGCTATCTCATCGTTTACGGTACGGAATATTTCCGTACTAGAAGTTGAAAACATATTCCCTCTCTTGTTTGGTCTGTCGTCGCAATTTTGCCAGATAGGATAAGTAATCTAAAACAAGGTACCTTTGACACATTTATAAAAGCTCAATAGTAATAATAGTAATAATAATAGTAGAAATAGTAATAATAATATTAATAATAATAATAATAATAATAACAACAAATATGTTGAATGGTTGGAAGTTAATTGCATCATTAGAAATCTCTTTTACACGTTAACATCATTTGGTCGATAAACAACAAATAACATATGAGATTAAAGTTTGGAAATTGAGGAGATAGCTGAGGTTTCTAACTAACCACATCTCGTATTTGTGTTATCAGCCGAGTGACATTCAATACTTTTCGCACTTCTACTAGCAAGTAAAATTCGTATGAACAAGAAACATTTCTTGAAATAAGTGTATTTCTACTTCTACACCATTTTGGCAGTAACTCATGTGATTCGATTGTTTTTAACGGACGGCTGACTGTTATAGCTAATAACATATCTAGTAATGTTATGTGTTATTAGTGCAGAAGCCAAGGTAGTAATAACACTGTAATATTTCGTGCTATTTTCAACATTTTATCGATTACCATAAAATCTCATTATTTATAAGAAAATTTACATTACTGCGATAGTGGACAAATGAATTCTGTTGCTGCCGCACGTTAGTAAGATATTGCGTCATATCTATTTAAACAATATTCTTATACCGTGGTTCCAAAAGATAAACGCAATTAATTCTCCTGTACCTAAAGAAAGGACTTTAGGAAAGGAAGTTGGCGCGTCGACTTCCAGTGACACCTTCATATTGTCAGTAAACATGATACCGGAGAAGAGTTTAATTTAGTGGAATGCCAGGAAAATAAGTTTAATTTTACCTAATAAGCATTTTTTCTAATAGTACTATTAATAATATTACAATTAACAATAATTATCCCAAAAACTATTATGAGTTACTTTTATTCTGAATTCGAAACTGATTTGTTTTGTACATCTCCATGTTCTTTTAATAAACAGTCGACATGCGGTGAATCGTTGTTTTTATTTACGATGCTAATGATGTTAAATTTCTTAACATACATGTAGGTACAAGTGATTTAACAAACCTGTGGACGTGCATGTTAACAGGGAATAAAGACGCATGTGACCGATGAAATCCTTAACGGACGCAGACCGTTAAGTGAGGCATTTCGTTCATCTTTTAGGTTGCATTAAGTCGATTATAATAGAATAGTATTACGAAAACTGTTTAACATTAAGAAGAGGATGAGGCAAGTGATCCCCTTTTTTAGGTTCCAGCTACATCCTCATCAATGTATGGTTGAATACTTCTATTATTGATATAGGTAGGTTTCTACAAACTGTAGGTATTAACAAAGCCAAACTGTGAAGAGGACAAATACCAGCTGGTTTTTGTTTTCGATTATTTACCTGTCGAATTTGGCAATTCCAGTGGCTCAATCGAGACAGGGTCTTGTCGGGGTCCCCCTAGAGATTACTCAACACCAGAGGTTAGGCCTAGGTTATCACGTGATTTCCTGACTCACCTGAAGACGTGTCATGACGGTCACGACGGTGTCCTTTGAATTTCTAATGAAATGAAAAGCCATGTCATTAATGTAAAACAGCCATTGTACGTCATTCTTGATAAATACGGAAATACTGCAAAACAAAAATTTAAGTTTTTTTCAGTATTTTATTAGACGGAGTTTACGTACCACTGTGGTTTTACGTTTAAAAAGATGCGTCAATTAACCTCGAGAAAGTTTTTGCGGATAAATGGAGAATCTGAAAAAAGGCTTCATAATGATTTCAAGATAATAGTAAAATTGCTAATTTGGAGGCGTAAAGTACAACTACTTTTCTCACGCTTTCATGCCTTTGTTCTTAAGAAGAAGAATTTTTAGAGAGTTCATTTTTTATGACATTTCCTTGATTGTTGAAACATTCATTAGAATTGTCTCATAGAAAATTGGTCACATCTTTCAAAATAATTTTAGGATGCTTTATTCTGAAATTGATTTGAAACAAACGAGTAATGACGAGAAGTCACAGCAGCACTCTTTTGCATCCACCATTTTTGGAGATTACAGTCATACTTTAACAGTATAATACAAAATATAAATTGAAAGTTTACTCACAAAAACGAATGGTGTCTGTGACAGCAATAAGAAATCACAGAGGTAGAAAGGTCTTCGAAATTACAAAAAGTTTTTATATTACTTGAGAGAACGCACGCAGTATTGATGAAATATAACCCAAAATTTAATGACTTTGAAATAAACTTGGGGCTTGTAGTACAGTAATATTCAAAATTTATGTGGAAATGAATAAGGAAAATTAAGCTTCTGGTCTATGACTTTTAACATGCTTGTTTCAAAAGTTAGATTCAAGTGTTTGGCGCTCTGAAGTATTTGAGTAGTATAATTTAGCCCCATAATAATAAACAGCAATAAACATTCAAAATAATCACTATCAAATAGCTTCCCCAATGACATTGCGTCATACGGTGCGACGTGTGAAAGTGGGGAGTAAATGGGCAATATGGCGCTCGGAATCCGAACAGAATGTGTGCAGGTTAAGGAGGACACGAATTAATTCGGGAATCAATAAGTTACACCCGGAATTAACCTTTCAAAGAGAAAATTACAATATTATTAATTTACAAATCGATAAAATGTATCTCTTGGCTAGTTTTTACGTATTTATGAATGACACACAAAAAATTGCAATCGTTTCGTAGAAATTCAGTAATTGTGACGAAATATTTGAAGTATATACTCGTATCATACATCGACTTTGAGACGGTGTGCGAGGAAAGAATGAGGTCATTCGGTGTAAGCAATGGATGGGTGGCTAACATAGAAAGTGAGGACTGTAATCAGGAGCCGGACACCTGTGAGGTGTTGCGAACAAGGTGTAGTAGACTGTCCGCGGAAGCTAGTGTCGTGCTCGTGAAACAGGGTGCCGAGTTGCTGTGCATCTGTAAGCAAGATCGTATCGAAAAGTAAGTTTGTTTTTGGATCGGTGTTGATGAATATTGATCATGTTTTGTTACGGTGAGAAGCAAATAGGGTCAACTATGTTGCCAAAGGGCCTCAGTGAAGAGCTCAAACGAAGAATTCACAAAGACTACCTGCCCTATCCTCAGTCAATTTCCAGATTCTCCCAAAACCCAACTCGAATGTCTTTCCCATACCCCCACCTGCAGTACTGATCATTACGGTGATCTCTTTACTAGCGTGACAGGAATCTACTTATTTGTGTTCCATGACTTTTAGTTTTTCTTGACAACTTACCTGTTTACAAAGCCGACACTGTAGGTTTCCAAGACTAGAGAGACATTCGTTTCCTAGTATTACCTTCCTTTTTATATGATCTCTTTCCTTATTACTTCTATACTTTTCGATATTCATCGTCTTCATTCATGGTAACGTGGGTTTCCCCCATGTCAAATAGTAATGCTTTTAATAGTGCGCAGAGAGTACACGGACCAAGAAAAAGGCTGATTACATCGTCCGAAAATTTCGAAAATACCTTTACACCTAACCCCATGATCGATGTTAAACATAACAAGGAAATTGAAGAGTGTAATGACAGACACATATTACAGAGTCCCCACGCCAATTAAATTTATTAGCCCCTACGAAATAGCTTCAATTATAAATAAGCTCAAAATTAGGAAGGCTCCTGGCCATGACCAAATAACAGAGTCTTGAAATCCAAGAAGCTCGATTTCAATCCGTGGCAGCAGTATATAACTCAGCACTTAGAATTGGGTATTATCCAAAATCATGGAAACAGGGCCATTCGTCCTTCCGATCAGTAAACCAGGCAAAAATCCGAAAGAAGTAACGAGCTATAGGCCAATTAGCTTATTATCATCTTTATCCAAAGTATTTGAGAAACTGATACAAAAAAGACTTACCAAGTACCTTCATAGAATAAGGGCATTACCAGACGAGCAGTTCGGGTTCAGGCAAAATTACAGTACAACTCATCAGCTCATCCGCGTAGTAGAACAAATTGCAAACGGTTTCCATAACAACACGGCATACAATTGGACTGTTCTTAGACGTAGAGAAAGCCTTTGATAAAGTTTGGCATACTGGTTTACTATTCAAACTGAAACATCTGGGAGTACCTTTCTACTTACAGGACATTATAATAGTTTTATTACAGACAGAACGTACAGAGTTAAAGTAAACTGCGCACTCTCACAAACTAGAACAATAAGTGCAGAGGGTACTGCAAGGTTCCAGCACTATCGCCGACTCCTCTTCAATGTTTATTTTTCAGACATTCCCAAATTAGGAGACTCAAATCTTGCATTATCGCAGACGATACTGCATATACACAACGCATGCAGATATAAATGTAAGCGAAGGATAACATAGAGCAGATGTCTCATGCTTTCTAAAGTGGGCTCATCAGTGGAGAATAAAATAAACCCTACCAAAACACAGGCCAAAATCTTTACTCTTTGTAAACCAAATTACCTCGCCCACTAGTAGTAAATAATACTATCATCCCATGGCTAGCATCTGATACACCAGTAAAATATCTTGGGGTTAACATTGACAGCAAGTTAACTTGGAAAAAGCACATTGAAGTAATAACCAGTGAAACATATGCCAAAATATCGAGACTGTATCCATTAATTAACTTTCGCTCAGCCTTAAATTTGGAATGAGCTATTTTAATATTTAAATCGATTATTAGGCCATCGCTCATATATGCCTGTCCATCTGGAATAACACAGCTAAAAGCAACATTGAAAAACTGCAGATAATACAGAACAAATTTTAAGAAAATGTGCAAAGGCTCTTTGGTTCATCTCGAATACACAAATTCAAAGAGAACTTCAAATTGAGCCCCTAATCGAGCATATAGGAAAGAACTGTAACAAATTTTTTACACTTCTTCGTCCTCTCCTTGCTGTATAAAATTTACAATGGGAAAAACATTAAATAATCCCAAGAGAATACGCTCACGATATCCGAAAGATATGTTAAAACCCCCATGAAAAATAAGTATCCTCATTAATATTGTATGTTTAAAATAATGTTTTTGCTCAAAGTATGTAAAAGTATCTAGATTTAAGAATGATAAACGCTAAAACTTGAGTATTCTATGTATTGTAAAATTGAGTATTGTTTGCCCAAATGTTATGTATGTAATGTTATGTAAAATTTAAAAATGTACAAACCCCCGAAAGGCAAAACTGCCGAACAGGAAGAAATAATTTTAAACTAGTGGTGCTACAGAATGGCACAGACTTTCCCGTATTAGTTTTCTATTTCCTTGGGTCTTCGCTAGCTATTCGGAATTGCCACATACTCTTTCTTGCCAGCTACCATCTATCACCGCCAAAAGTACATTTTTTTGTCATTTTCTTAATTTTTCGGTTTCCTATTGGTAGAACGGAAACATTAATTTTAGAATATTAAAGAACACAAAAACCTAGCCGTAAATGGCAATTTTCTTTTAAAAATTATGTGCCGTTTAAGAGAAAATGGCGTTTTAGCGCTACTAAAAATGCGAAATTTGAAGCTCATTTTCACAGAAAATTTTTGAGTTTTCAAAATACTTTATTTGAAGTTATTTGAAGCACTTACACTCACAAATATAATAATCTTTACAAATTGCTGGTAATGTGCATATTAAAGATGTGAGAGATCTTTCAAAAAATTTACATTTATATAATTTTTGAAAAAACAAAAAAACTCAAAATAAACTTTACGCTATACTAAAGAGTGTAATTAGCACTATCCGTTACAAAAGTTTCAAGAAAAAAATTGCAGCCATATATGAGAAAATGGCGTTTGAGCATTTCTGAAAATGCCGAAATTTGAGCTACTTTTCACAGAAAACGGTAGTGTTTTCGAGAAACTTTACTTGACATTATTTAAAGCATATATACTCGTAAATATAATAATGTGAAAAAATCGCCGATAATGTAAATATTAACGACGTGAGAGACAAGTAAAAAATTTACATTTTTGTAATTTTTGAAAAAACCAACCGATAGACCAATATGGCTTTTATGTCATTGATAGAGTACATTTACCACTATCCCTACCAAAAGTTTAAAGAAAAAATTTGGAGCCGTTTTTGAGAAAATCTTGTTTTTGTAATTTTTTAAAATTGCACATATTGCACGCAATATTGCACGAAAACTACTAAAATTTTGAAAAACATTTACATGACCTTTATGAAAGAACTCAATATGCAGAACAAATTTTATTTGAAGAAAAAATCTCTATCTTCAATTTTGTAGTTGGAGAAAGACGCCGAAAAAAATTCAAACTTTCACAATTTTCGAAAATTCAGAGCTGTACGTGAAAATCGGACCTATGCCATGTTAATAAGTGTATTTTACTCTATTCATACAAGAAATTTAAAGAAAAAATTTGGAGCCGTTTTTGAGAAAATTTTGAAAATCCCCGGGGGCTTCATATAAAGTACCCCCAAATTTTGAAGAATCTTTTTCAAAATCTCAAAGCTTCGACTAGAATCAGATCGACTGGGGAATATCCATTTTGGAAGAAATCGTACGTATGGTTTAGGCGCTAGCAGTTGTTCACAGACGGACAGACGGACAGACGGACGGAATGCCGTCAATCGATTTTTAAGTATAAAGAAGCAACAAAACAGGGTTTCTGGCTACACCACGTGTTAGGGGATTTTTTTTCTTAATTTAGCAACTGGTTTTATCCACTTATTCGTTTTCACGGCCCGGCAATTAATTTTTTTCCGCCGAAAATTGGCCATTTTTTCGCGCAGCATTACATAACTTTCCCTATACTACGTATATCACTCCGTGTATACGTACGTATACGGGAAAGTAAAAAAGAGAGT
>JAHLJT010006885.1:0-11324 GCA_031308135.1 Acheta domesticus
GCACTTAGCCTCTCCCCGCCTCGCCCTTCGTCGCTCCTCGTTTACGCGTCACTGACATTGTCTTGCCTCGCCTTTCTTCGCGTAACCCGCCTCTTTTCTGTCCTCACTTCACTCCGCTTATTCCGCCTTGCGCCTTCCCTAATATCCACTCGTCGCGTCCGGTCGCGGTTAGCCCCACCACGCCCCGTCCCGCCCGCTCTGCTCCGCCCTGCCCCCCCCCCCCCCGTCCCGCCACGTCTTTCCACCCATCCACCCCTTGTCCCGCCTCGCTCACCTCGTCTCCTTCGTCCCCCTCTACCCGCGTCCCGCGTCTCCCCTCGTCTCCTCATCCCCCTCGTCCACCCTCATTCCGCCTTGGCTACTCCCCTCGTCCTGCCGCGCCCCTTCGTCTCACCTTGCCCCCATCGTCTTGCTCACACCGCCTGCCCCTCCCACATCTTCCTCGTACCGCCTCGCTTCGCCTCGCTCCGTCTCGCCCCGCCGAGCCCCGCTCTGCCCCGCCTTCCTCCACCTCGCCCCCTCGTACGCCACGCTTCTCCTCTGTCTTTCTCCTCGTCCCTCTCGTCGTGTATCTATAGTCTCCCTCGTCCCTCATCACTGCAACCCACCTCTCCTTGTCCGCCTCGTCCGCTTCACTCCGCCTCTCCCACGTCAACCAATCTCTCCCACTCAGCCTCCCTGTCCTCTCACTCC
This sequence comes from Acheta domesticus, assembly GCA_031308135.1. Lineage (NCBI taxonomy): Eukaryota > Metazoa > Arthropoda > Insecta > Orthoptera > Gryllidae > Acheta > Acheta domesticus. Next base: position 694 of record JAHLJT010006885.1, read on the forward strand.
TCGCCTTCATCCTCATCGACGCACTCTACTCACTTCGAACCATCTTTCCAGTCCGCGACTCCGCTCCTGTCATCGCCCATCTCCCTCCGCCCCTCTCGCCCACGTGCGCGCCATCCACATCGCCCCCCACCTTCGCCCCCACCCCCCACTGCCGCAGGCGCTCTTTTCAGACGGCGGCAGCGGCGCACGTGGGGGGTCGCCACGACCACGGCCACCGCCGCGGGGCGGGCGGGGCAGGGGGCGGGCGGCGTGTTTGCGTGGCCTGCCGCCGAACTGTCCGTCCGTTTTGATGGAGTGTTTACTCGGAGGCGCGTCCGCCCCGCTCACCCCTTCGTTCAATCAGTACACCATTTCGGCCGAAGCCCCTCTCCACCCCTGGCTGCGTCCGCCGTTTTTTAAAGCATGCGGGCGTCCTTTTCCGCGTGCATATTCATCATGTCTCCGCACACGTCTCTCTTCAATTCGCCCTTCGGGCGCGTGGAGGGTGACTGACGTGTTTGTTTTCGTGTTGCGTTTCTGCGGGGGCGAGTCTTCTTCTACTTCTTTGGTGGAATTATACCTTTCATGTCGGCTTCACATTCGCAGGCTTTGTCTGGCTGAAGTTTTAATTTCTGGCTGCTTGCATGCATCGCCTCAGAGTCTATTGTGATTTTTTCATTACAAATGCAAAATTGTAACTGTTGAGTTCTGACGTGTCGTTTTTACCGTAGTCGTCCCTCCTTTTGATTAAGGTATGGAAAAAATCTGCTAAATTTTTCTGAATATTTTTATAGACTATTGAACGAACGAATGGTCTGAAGATCATTCGATATGATAGTGGCATTGGCTATTCTTCTATGTTCTATTCATTATTTATAAACTCAATATAATTTTATCTTTAGTAGAAATTACGCATATTTTGGTTATTAGTTTGATCATTATTTCAAATAGTTATTATATTTTCTATTTTACCTACAATCATGTGAAATTTACAACAAAAAACTTTAAAAAACTTTAAACCCTGTACAAAAGTGACTGAAGTGATTTACTGAAATTGCTATATTTTCGTATTTCAAATCAAGAACAATGCCTCTTTCTGAATGCAATGTTATCTTTGTAACATCAAAGCAACAAATCAGAGCCAATCACAAAAGCATGGTATTTTAGTTTCTGAGAATGAAATGAAAAAGGGATGCGCAAATACGTCATATTTTGTCATCGCCAAAAGAACCTGTAAATGTTATCGGGTTGTCAATGGATGAGAGGTTAGGTTCACTCCTCATTCGAAAAAAATAAAGGGATGAAAAAACGCTCCCCCAACTTGGGGTGTTTCCAAATATCGCCTTCCGCCCTTCACACACAATTCCGCGCGTCCTCACGTCCAAGTTTGTTCCCCTCCGTGGACCACACAACCTCCGATTCATCTCTACCCTCACGTCATGCATTCCCTTGTGAAGCTCACACACCGCTAATATCATCCTCTTTGTCCCACGCGTCAGCTCATATATTTCAGCCGACAGTACACTCTGTTTCAAAAAAAATATTCATACCACCTACACATTCGCACGTGCCGTCCGATTTTTCTTCTGTTAATGCGAGGGGAATATCGGAAAGTAAACACACAATAATTTTTTTCTCCGTTGGTAATGCACCTGGAATGGTGAAATTGGACGATGAGATAGATTGAAGTTTGTACTATAGAGGATATTTTGGTTTTTACGTGCAGCTTTAGCAAGTGTAGTCTGAACTGCAAAATAAAAATGGTTTACTGTCGTCAACTTGTGAAGAGCAGAGAAGTGTAGTGCGAAATTTGTGAGCCAAAGGGTGATTATTGGCTTCACCACTAATCCTAGTGAAACTTACAGGGACATGCCTGGCCTGTATGGGGACGATTGATGGACCGTAGCAATATCTTCAGGGTGGCGTACATTCTTCCATGAAGGATATACTCCAACTAAACGAACTTCTGGGAAAAACTGGGGCATATTGAAATGAGTAGCATGCTGGCAGAAATACGTTGATTAACCTAGCGACTATGTAGAAAATGTAGGTCAAAGATGTAATGTCTTTGTGATTTTTTTGTGTTTTGGTACCAATTAAATTTTTCTGCAAAAAAAATTGTTTTGCGTTACATTCCAGCCTGCGCTCGTATTATCGGAAATCATCTGATATACTATTTTGAGAAATCAAGACGGGAAAATAGGTTTAATGTTTATGGGATAATGAAGTGAAAGGGCCAACTAAAAGACATCAAATTGCGAAGATCTAGAATTTTGAAAGAATTTACTAATTATTTTTATGTGTTAATTATTTCTAATGGTTATTGGGTAGCAGTTTAGACCTTCCGTTAATTGAATTAAAGTATGAAAGAAAATATTATTAATTTATGAGAAAAATCTACAAAACATAATTTCTGGATTCCATGTAAAATCAGAAACTCGTAGGAGGGTGAGATATGCATAGCATATCAAAACAAATGCAGACAAATTCATATTTCAATTGATAGGTAAAGACTCTTAGTATTGTAAACTTAAGTAAGTACTCATTTTGCCTAAAATATTCATGCTCTTTGCTATTGCATTGTAATTGTAGCATTCAAAGTATGAATATGAACTCACACCATCTAAATAAGATATTCTAGAAACACATTTTACTTAAAAACGTAAAAAATCTGGAAGATGATGTGGAAATTGATCGAATGTCAATGTCGAAGAATTCGTCGTAGAATGAAAGCAAAATTCTTCAATAATAAGAATTTTCAAATTTTCACAGAAGAACTTTCACATTTCTAATCATTGTAGTTAAATAGAATATAGGATCCAATTCGTTTAGACAAGCCACTTTAATTGAAAACCATTTCACTTCGCTGAAGTGTACTGTTGAAAATGACTTTGGCAACCAACGGAAGTAATGAATTCAGTCCAATAGATCTCCAGTGCCATTTCTATTCCACTCTAATTCAATTTTTATCCCATTTCGGTCGCAATCGAATTCTGAGTCATCTCAATTCAATTTATTTTATTGACAGCCACCCACACAAGGCGTTGAGTCACAGAAAAGGCTTGCGACCTTCTCGGAGTTGGTTTAGTCTGGCATATGTAGACAGTCAACTGTCAATATGTCAAAATATGTCAGTACCTAGAGAATTCGTCTCGGCCTCAGTATATATAATAAAATGCATTTCTTCGTTCTCATGCTTAATCTTCCTGTTCAACCCAAAAGATTGGCAGTAGCGCGGAGTCCTTCAGAGAGTCGAAGAATGAGAATGCGGTTAATGGAGGAAACAGTCGGCGATCTGCAAACGAGGTAGCTGGAGAGTGCACAAGAGGTAGTCGATATAAATGGACAACAGTATGGGGTAGGGCGAGGGATAAAACTAAGAGAAAGCAAATGGTTAAATGTCTATGAATGATATTAAAGAAAAGGAAAATGAGATAGAGCCTAGGAACACAAGAAAAGGAGCGACAGAGGTGGGTTCTATAGAAACAATGTAGAGCAAGTAGAAGTGATGAGATATGAAGAAAAATAACGTAAATGAAACAGTGAGGGCGTTTGTGAGATTGACACGCGAGAGATTGATTAGTGACTCCGGGCGCGTTAACTGTTAAGGTCATTATTCTCGTAAGTATAGTGCGTGTTTCTCCTCGTTAGGTGGCGGTGATCTTCCCCGATGGATGGTGAGATCTGGCGCCGACCTACTGTCTTCTTGCGGGGTTCTCCCCAAACAGGAATCTCCCACCAGATGGCATTGCCCAGCCGGAACAAACTGTTCCCGACCGGTCTCCCGGCACGTGTGGTAGTGTAGTGCATGTAAGTGTAAGTGTGAGTAAGTAATGGGTGAGGAAGTAATGGGTGAGGATAGGACGAGGAAGAAAAAATCGCGCACAGTTTGTTAGGGTATTGCTCCGGCATTCGCCTGGTATTGATCGTAGAAACCACGGAAAAACTATCGATCAGTGCAGCCGGTCTCTGATGCGGCAGCCGGCCTCTAATCCGGCAGCCGGCCCAGACAGCAACTGAACCGTAGAGTAAAGATCCTTAGTCTATGACTGAACTAGACGTAGCTTGTCCCCCGCTTGCTCCCTCCGTCGCTCGTCCTCTCCCACGCTCGCTCCCTCCCACGCTCCCTCCCTCGCCCCCTCCCTCGCTCTCATCCCTCCGCTTCCTTCCTCGCTCCCTCCCACGCTCCCGCCCTCACTCCCGCTGCATCGCTTCCCGCCCTCGATCCCCGCCCTTGATCACGCCCTCGCTCCCTCCCTCCCTCCCTCGCTCTTTGTCGCAACTACTTCCCTTCCTCCCTCTCCCTCACTCACTCGCTTCCTCCTCCCTCCATCACTTCCTCCCTCGCATACCTCGCTCGCTACCTTTCTCGCTACCTCCCATCCACGCTCCCCTCCCTCATTTCCCTCCCTTGCTCCTTCTCTCCCTTGCTCTTTCCCCATTCCCTTCTCATCCTCTTCCGCCCTCTCTCCCACCTCCCCTCCCCTCCCTCCCTCGCTACCTCCCTCCCTCCCTAGCTACCTCCCTCCCTCGCTCCTTCCTCCAACGCTTCGTCGCCCCTCCTTCACTCCATTGCTCTCCCTCTCCTCATTCCCTTCCTCGCTACCTCCCTCCCTCTCTCCCCCTCCCTTCCCCTCCCTTCCCCTCCCTCCCCCTCCCCCCCCCCTCCCTCCCTCCCCTTCCCTCCCCCTCCCTCCCTCTCCCCTCCCTCCCTCTCCCTTCCCTCCCTCTCCCCTCCCTCCCTCTCCCTCCATTCCCCTCCCTCCCTGGGTCCATCCCTCGCTACCTCTCTCCCTCGCTCCTTCCCTCCCTCCCTCCCTTTACTCCCTCTCTCCCTCCCTCCCTCCCTCTCTGTGCACGGGTGCGCTCCCTGCGGGCGGCGCCCGGGGGCGCGGGAGTGCCAGACGGGCGGCGCCCTTTCAAATGGAATTAACGCGGCGGTGGCTGCACGCCCGTGGGGAGGGGCAGGGAGGGGCGTTGGCGCGGCGCGGATCGAGTCCCGGCGGGGCCCGCGCTAATGAAGGCCGCTAATCGCGTACAAAAGAGTTGCGCGCGGCGCCCGCGGGGCAGCGGCTCCGGCGCGCCGGGGCGGGGAGGCGAGCGCAAGAAGCGCGCTCGGGGCGGCGCCGGGGGCCGCTGGAGCTAATATACTTCGCTCCTTGCATCGGGCGCTAAAGAGTTTAAAAAGATATTTCCAGGCGCCAGAGGTCATCTCGAATGAAATCTGCTGCAGACTAAATTCGTTTAAAAGTGCTAGAAGCAGCTTTTCCAAATCGACGAGGTGTAACAAAACTTTGAGGCTGGAAATCTCAAATAGAGGGAAGGAAAAAGTTTATTGCTGTGTGGGTTCGGAATTGTCTAGATGCTAAGTTTTCCAGGAAGTTTTTTTTACCATCGGAATCATGAAATGTTTGTTTCGGTTACTGATAATAGTGAAAGACTTTTCAAATAATAAGCACTACACAATACCATTTTTATTACATTGCACACTGAATCTAAAGACGAGGAGCTGTTTCTATCCATTTAGGAAGGGGCCATTTAGAACGACACATATTTTGTAAGCAGACAATATTCCAGTTGTAAGTACAGATGTATTTTTAACTATAAAATGTATTCCGAAGCGCATCAATGGCGATGCTCTTCGAAATATCGACTTTTGATTGGTTTTCCATTTCGGGTTGAAGATATCGCCATGGCAGGATTTTCGGCTTGACCTTAACTGTTGGGTTGCGTCCGTCTACACTCTAGATTGAAGTTGTAATGCTGACTGCTCTAATTCGTTGTTTTCGTGGTTCCTTCTGTTCAGTTCCCTGAGAATGCCGAAGTAATCTCTAAACAAAGGGTCACGGAAAGCGAGTGATCGTTCCTTCTCCAACTAACCAGTTTCTTCTTTAGGGCAGAGTGATTTGGGAGGATCCGTTTTTTTCATGCAGTCCGTTCCTCATTGATCAAGTTTTATCCGACAAGTCTTATAAATCCAAATAAGACAATTAGCTGTGAGACCTCCGAGAATGTGCATTGTGGTTTAGTTTAAATGTTACAAACTTCTACGGCATGTGAGAGGGTGAAAATGACTATTTTTTCAATAAACATGACAGTCCTCTTATAACGAAGTTACACCTGTGACATTTTTGACATCGTTCCAATGGTTGGAACGTAACTCATCTAGCACCATCCAGAACGCTGCTCATGCCAGCACCACTACACAAACTCGAAGTTGACGATCTCTTCTTTGGCAATGGCAATATTGTTTTTTGTCATGAGTATTCAGCTTTGACAGCAGAAATTTCTCTATTTGTCGGCTAAAAGATCTGAGTCATGTGTGATAACGCACGCTCTCAGAGATCTCTGATTCTGAGAACAATGAACAAGATCAAAACAATATTGTCATTGGCGACGGAAACATCTGACCTTCAAAGTTAATGTGTTCACCAAACACCAGTTTAATATGAATTATATATAAATTAGGTGCGCGAGGTAAGATATGACTCATTTGCAAACTTGGTTATAAAACATTTTGTGCCACTGTTCTTTGGGAAAATGGTATCATCTGCTACATCCCTACAAGCTCTAAAGTTGGTAATTGATTCTGAACCATTCGGTAGGTGTCTCGTGTCGTGATAACCAAAGCAGTGTTAAAGAATGGCTCCACATTCGTTCAGAAGGTTAGAGCAGGAGATCTGTTCCGTCGTACTTCGTGAGAACCTACGCTGAACATTGCACTCTGTGCACTCGCGTGTGTCGTACATAATTGAGCCTCTCGAGTGCAGGACTGGGTGAGGAACGCGTGCACCGACGCGAGTTCGAATTTCAGAGAACTAGTTGCGTCTGAAGGTGCTGAATTTTCCTTGGCATTCATTAAAAGTTCGCCGGAATGTAATATAAGACTGTTATTAGAGCGCACGTCAAGAGTAAGTGTGCCTGTTATAGAGATTTTTGTTAAGAAATTCAGTGAAATGTAAATGCAATTTACAGACGAGTAGAAATTCTCTTCTTTGAATGTACGATTTAATTTTATTGCATTCTTAGCTAACAAATTGCTAGCATCTAGTGAAAATGCTTTCAAATAGATTAATTACACAACATGAATATCACTGAAGAAAACATGAAGATGATACTAGTGAGTTTGAAATTATTAAATTAAACTATTAAAATTTGTGAGATTACGGAAGAATTTTATAATTTTATAATTATTTTTTTTGAATGTATTTCTCGTCTGTTTTAATTACATTTTGTTACGGATATAACAAAGTATGTTGTTCTGTGATTAAAACAATAATTTCACTTGATAAACAAGATAAGAAATGGCACGGAAGGCTTCAATGAAGTAGATATTTTTTTAAACCAAGACAAAATACCGTATTTCCTTGCAGTAAAGACTAAATTGAAAGCAAAAAAAATCAAATTAAATACGAGGAGAGTGTTGTGACCAATGAACGCGTAAGACTGAAGACGAGGGATATGACAGGGAGTGAGAAAAGTCGCTTTCATCAACTAAAGGTATCATTTAAAGCATCAAGGCAAACCGGATTTCCTTGCTAAGAAGAAGACTAAACTAAGAGAAAAAAATCAAATTATAAAATAGAATTCGATGTGAGAAGCGGCGAGTGAAGTTCTGACCAATGTGCGATGGGCAAGGGAGACTGGGAGACGAGCTGCTGACGCCGCTACCTTCGCCGCGGCTGGTGCGCCAGCGCCTCAAGACATTTACGACTCGCCCCGATCGTCCCTCGTCCTCGACCATGTGCGCCGAGCTACTGCCTGCAGTGGCTCATGTGATAATAATATACACAAAACTCTTAATTGACTGCCGTTGCCTCGAAATGAATTGTTCGATTGTGCCACCTGAGAAATACAGTTTAAGACCAGTAGGAAAGTAAAACGCTTATAAGCGTGGGCGACACCGCTTCACGTCTAAACTTGACGCTTTAAAGCGTCACCGGCAGTGAACGTGCTATCACGAATTTCAAGGGACGAAAACAATCGGAGTTCATGTTATAAACATTCGTGTTATGCAAATATTATAATGTCCGCATTATCGTAATCCCTTGCCGGGACCGAAGTTTAGTTCGTGTTACGGCAAAATTCGTGTGAAGAGATTTCGTGCTAACGAGGGTTTACTGTAATCAGAAACTAGTAGTGCTACAATAGCACATACTTTCTCGCTTTCACTAACTTTTACAAATTTCGAAAATTCAGAGACCTGGATTTATTTTGAGCGTTTTTGCTCTGGAAGTGGGAAACAAAACAACTGCAGAAAAAAATTGCAGTGATTTTGAAACAGTATTTTATAAATTTCATTAACTTCAAGCAGAAATTACGCGGAAATAACGTACTATTTTAAACACTCTGTGGTGGCCTGTTTTTAAAAAATTGTTTTTTTTGAAAAGATTTCATTAAGACAAAGACGGTTTCTTCAATATTGTACTTTGACAATGTTAATTTTGCAATTTTCGAAAATTATGGTAAGAGTACCGAAAATGGCATTTGCACATTTTTAAATTAGAAATAAAAACCCAAGTATAGTAATGTTCATGATGTTAAACGCAATAAATATAATTATTTAAAATAAATTATATTTCACAAACTCATCCTAATTAAACTTTTATTATTGGGGGAGGCCATCGACCCCCAAACCCCCCATTTCAACACTAAAACTTGTCGAGATAGTGACGTTCATAATGTTAACACCATAAATATGAATATTAAAAATAAATTACATTTCACAAACTCATGCTACTTTTAAGATTTTATTGGGGGACTTTCGTTCCCCAAACCTACCATTTTAATACTATTAAATCAACTTGTCTATAATTTAAACAAATTCTACTTAATACGTTATAGAAAGTGATATTTTAAAAGAAAGAAAAAATCAACTCACATATTCGTTGAGATTATAACGTTTTCATAATATTACCACTTCTATAGTAATACTTAAAATTCGTATGATGTCCCTAAACTAATTACATCCTTATAACACGGAAAAACCCGTCAATGAGTAGCTCCAAATCTGCTTATATCTGAAAAATACATACTTTTTTCGAACTGAACCTGAATAAATTAATAAGAAATTTAAAAAAAACTAGTAAACTTCATTATGTTAACAAAATAAATATAATTATTTAAAATAAATTATATTTCACAAACACATGCCACTCATACGTTTATTATTAGGAGACCATCACGTCCCAAACCCCCTATTTTAATACTAAAAAAACAACTCAACAACATTTTTCAAACAGATAGAACATAATGTTAAAGATAGCAGTATTTATATAGAAAAATAAAAAAATAAACTCACGTACTCGTTGAAATTATAATTTTTAATCATTTCTGGAATATGACTGAATTTTTGTTAATCCTTTCTCCACTTTCTACGACACGTGTATTCAGAGAGGTAGCTATCACAATTACATTCAACTTTGTGGCGTGGAATAACCCACTTAATTACACTTCATATCCCTTCAGTGGAAACCGTTTGAAAAAGTAAATTTCATTCTCTCTTGCAAACATTACATACACTTCGAGACGCAAGTAATCCCACTTTCTGACACTACTGGATCACATTCAAAGTCCCCTCTCGACGCAAATCAAAAATAAAACTTTCATTCATACCTTTCATCTCAGTAGACACACAAACCCATTAGAAAACTTGAAAAAATACGATAAAACACGCAAATCCTTGCCAACAAATACTTCACGATCTTAAATCTCATGAAATTTTAAATAGAAACAATTCAGTTGTTATAGTAACAACTAAATGTATTAACAGAAGGCTGTTTAATAACTAAATCCATTTCTATATTTATATTTCGGTTCAAGCAGCAAGCAACCCCACATTTTGGCAATTGTTTTAAAAAAAGTGTTGTGAAGTGTTATTGTAAATGTAAGTGATGTTTAAATGTGTCGTGATGGACAAGAAAATTGTTCGTAATATTAAAATGAATAGCTTTATATGACTTTGACCTGTGGTCATTTTGTGTATATTTATGCTTTGACCTGACAAAATTAATCAATGCCAACAAAATTATTCGCGAGCTCTCAAGTCAACCGCGCCACGAGAATCATGAGAAATAATGAATCACAAAAGGAACCAAAGGAATCGTGCCACCCTAAACGTGCGATCAAACCAAGCCTCTTTTAGGGAGAATTTGTAAATGTAGCTTCACTGTGCGCACGTTTTGTTGAGCACTTCTTTTGCTTGTAATTCATTTACCGTTGAAATTGATTTTCTATAACTCGGGAACAAACATTTTTCAAATATTTTTATTTTTCTAAAATAATTACTTTCTAAATTCATTTTTTCGTTTGTTGTTTTTGTTTCTTTAAATTCTGGCCCTCAAGAAAATGTGCGCAGATAAATCTCTTTACCCACACGTCATATTTTTACTGTTTTTTTTGACAAATAAAAAATAAATAGGGGCTCAAACAGGTGGATGCCCGATGGGGCGAGATCCCAGCTGAAGGGGGGATATGGAGGAATCTCCTCCCCATTTCTGAAGTGTCTCTTGAGTTATGCGTGCCGTGTATAGGCGTTCTTTGTCATGAAGCAAAATTACCCCTTCTGTCACGAGTCCTCGAGTTTTCGCCCGAATGGCTGGCTTTAATTTGTTTTCGAGCATGTTGCTATAAAATTGGGTGTTAATAGTTCG
>JAHLJT010006886.1:0-16225 GCA_031308135.1 Acheta domesticus
TCCGGCGGAACCTTGATTCTGTCAAATGGTCCTTTTCTTCTCACGTCCGAATGGACCTCCCACGGCGTTCGATTTCCTGGCATCCAGGCAGATACTAATTTTTCCGGTCTTCTTAATAACTACAACGAGCGGGCTCACGTATGGGGTTATTGACTTTTAACCACCCCTTTCTCTTCCATCTCTCTGATTGCTTCTCGCACCTGTGCCTTGTATGCTTGCGGTACGGGTATTGCTTAGTCGCAAATGGGGTGTCATCTTTGATTTCTAGCGCGAATCGATAGCCCTTCACCGGCTCCAGCGAGTCTTGAAATATCTTAACATTCTCCAACAGCAGTTGTCGCCCTTCCTCGGACAGTCATCTTGGGCGACGACACCCTCCACGGCCGTGTCCACTTTTTGAAGAACCTCTTCCATACACGACAGCACCTCGCCTCCGCCTATTGTCGCAGTGTCATGTTCAGCGACCACTGAGCCCCCCCCAATAGAACCTTGTGATCGTAGCGTCACTATCCCAGTACCTACGTCTACAACGGCTTGGTAGGCCCTCAATGCGTCCATCCCGATGATCAGCTCGCGCACAAGTCCACGGACCACTATTGCTGCCACTTCGATGGTCATTTCTCCCACGCAGAATCCCACCCATATCTGCCTTCCGGTGGTACACGCCGCTTTCTGGTTCGCCATCACGACCCTCAACTTCCTCGTCGGTAGCTCAACCAATTCTTTCCCGTCTCTTCGCACCTTCTCACAAAACTCTTCTGACACCGCGCTAATGCTGCTTCCCGTATCTATCAAAGCCTCTACCTCCCGACCGTAGCAGGTGCCTCTCAACATCAAGCATTACCTCGGTTTTGCGCCCTCGTTGTTTCTCTTCTTCTCTTAACAGTTCTTCACCTGACACCATTACGATTGCTGTTGCAATCACCGTGACTCGTCCCTCCGGTTCCCCGTTTAAGTCTCCGCCGCCTCTTCAGACTTAAACGTTGCTAGTTTTCCTGACGTCGATCATGTGATCGAGAAAAGCTCCATTTTCCCTCCTCCAGTACAAGATATCTTCGCCTCCTGGTGAGGCCGTTCCGTCGCCGAATGTTGTACATTTCCTTGCGGTGGTTTCTGCTGTTGAGGTTGCCCGCCCTGCTCTCTCTATACCTTGCCGGGCTTTGTCACCTGCGCGCACACCCATTGCGCAGATATTCTCTGACTTCGGTTTCGCCGAGAATTTGTTATACCCGCTGGCCCCTTGGTTTTGCGGTTTCTGGTCCCCACCGTCTTGCTCGTTTCCTTCATTGATTTGGTCGAAACGACTGACACGCTCGATCAGTTCATCAATGGTTTCCGGCATATTGTTCCACAATAATTCCGGATATGGTTTGGCATTTGTCGTATCAGAATGCGAATCACTTCATCTGGGTTGAAATCCTCGCTGCATACCTTGAAAGCACTGACTTTCCTGGTCACGAAGTCGCACATGCTTTCAGTGCCCCCCTTCCGATACCGTTCCGACATGAGACGGATTTCAGCTCGAATCTGTGATGCTGATTCCAGTATCTCTCTAAGAATTTGGCCTTCCACTCCCCATAAGATCGAGGTGTGGGCGTGAGGGCCTGCCACCAATACTGCGCTTTGAACTGAGCGCTTCCTCGACAAATCGTAATTTCATCGCCTCGGGGATTCCGTTTACTAAGAAATAGTTTTCGAGAGCAGTCAAGAAAGAGTACGGCTCTTTACTTCCCCATGAAATCTTAAGTAATTTGGCAACGTTGGGTGACCCATCACTACACCTGACACCCCCATTCGCTGCGCTGCCTGCACGCGACCTTCTAATTCCGCAATTTTCTTCAGCAATGTATCTTCCACTGCTTGATATTTTCCCGGTTTCGGGTGCCCTCAACTGGTCGATTTCTGACCTGACCGTCGATTTAATATCTGCGGCGATGCCACTGACGGAGCCCTCAATTTTTTCAATCCGCGCATCTTGCCGCAGCGATGCCTCCTTCACGCCTTGAAGGTCACGATTAACACTACTTAGCTGCTCGCGCTGCTGTTCGGCGGCCTGGCATAATGTTGTAATTGACGACTTGATCTCCCGACGTCAGTGCCCAGTTGTTGATTTACAACGTCTTGAACGGCGAAGCGAGTTTCCATCTTTTCTTCCAATATCCGTGTCTCGCCCTCCGCTTTCTTAAACTGTTCCCGGGTTTCGGCTTTAAATGCCTCGACCCCCTTCCCTCATGCTGGCCACCGCGTCACGCAACTCGCCCTCTATCTTGTTTTGCAAGTTCGCGATGTTCTGTGCTAACTGGCTCTGTCCATTCGCGCTGTCTTGTCTTAAATTTTGCAAGGCCACGCTGTTCTGTTCTAATTTGCTGTTGTTCTCATCGATCTTGTTTCGTAGATCCGCGCCGTTTGTTCTAACTTCTGTAATACCCGCGCTATTCTGTTCGAGTCTGCTCTGCAAACAATCCCCAAATCATTGCCAAACTCGGCTCCGATTTGCTAGGTACCTCTATACGTAGTTTCGATGGTAATCTGGTGCCCCCCTACTTCTTCATTTGCAGAAATCGCAACATTGTCTTCCCCTTCCACCTCAACTACCACCGAATTCCCTTGCTCCTCGTCCCCGTTCGAGCAGCAAAATTGTTTCAGGTTCCGTCTCCTCCCTGACACCTAGCGTCTTTTTGCTACGCGTTTCCATGACTACTAGTTTCTTTGACAACAAAATCTAATCAATTTCCTGCTAAGTGCTGTTATCCTAAACGAAGTTTTCTTCACGCTCCACGTTTGGGCGCCAATGCAAAAAGTACTCCCCTTTTGTGCCCCACACGGGGCTGCCAATGCAAAAGTACCCACGGGACTTCCTCTGGATTCTCTATCTATCTGACGTTCTACCGAATATTACTCTGCTAAATCCCGTGATTGCAAAAATTTATGGGTCGTGGGCGGTGGGTGCCTCCGTACGGACCAGGCTGAAAACAACATTCAAAACAACAACAGTTTCCAGGAAATATGCTACTGAAATCAAACACGGTGTTTCCTTTTAAACATGAAAACAAAACTTTAATCAGCGTTTCTTTTAACTGCGGCAACAATGTAAATTTTAATATAGGTGCTCTTGGCGTGATTGTTACGATTCGCTCTGTTTTATAATCACAATTAATTCTTATGCTAATCTTTATTCATTGACCAGCTGATCATGAATGATAATTAATTAAAGGAATTCCTTGTAGCAATTGAATTTTATTAATATTGTGCAAAATCTCGTACGTACGTACTTATTCTATACTAATACACAAAAATGAAATTAATTATCCTTGCTTAGTATTTGTTAATCGTTCTTATCTGGATTAATGTTACTTTTGACTATTCAGTTCCGTAATCTCCATTACTGTTCACATTATTGTTAAAAATCGCGAAACCAGCTTGGATTCATGAATTACGTCGCGAACGTTTGCTGATGCGCCACTTTCCTGCGTTTGTTGTTGAAGAACCGCGCCGTTGCCACTTCCCTCGATGTACACGCGCGCCTCCTCGCGTGCGTTGCCGTCGGGTCTGTTGAATCTCGTGCGGCTCGTCTTCTTCAATTAATCTCCTTCCGTGGAAAATCCCATAAATTTCCAGAATGTTCCATTGAAAAATCACTACAAAATAACATAAACTTCTTCTGTCTTCAATACGAATACGTCCCGTTTTACTACACGTTCACAGTTCTTAACTGAATGCTCGATCACCACAAAAAATTACAAGTCCCAAAATAATTATGAATTTTGAATCGGACCGACGTGAATTCGATGTGCTTTCCACGCTTTCAGAACCAACTGTCTCAAAAACTTGCGTCGATTTAACACAACACCTTTGTTTTTCAAAAAAAATGCCGACCACCTTCTTTCGCTTATTTTCATTGTCGTCCTAGAAAATTTTCTCAAATGTGCAATTTTAAGAGTTTCGAAACGGGTTTCGGGTTCATTCGCTTCGTCATGCATCCAATGTCATGATTATCTTGTTAAAAGTGCCGTTTTCTAAATATTTATAGCCGAAAAATCGTGGATTTCTATGTTGACGTTATGCAACATGTCTTCGTTTGTTTCATCATCTTCTTACGTTTTAATATTTATTTAATAATACATTCCCCAGTGTTCTAAAAATTCAGAAACCCAGTTCTAAATTCGGCCGAAATTATCTTCCAATGAATCCCATTATCTCTCATTATTTAATTCAGTGTTTCTTCTTAAATTTTAATAAATTCCGGTTTGATGCTTCTTGGAACGTACGAATGGTTCTCTTTCCGAACTCGTTTTTCTGTGATTTTAAGCGAACCCGCTAACCGATCGTGTTCAAACAACATGTATAATATTCCACGACATTGCCTCTATTTACTTGAATAGTCACAGTTTCTGTACAATTTCTCACAAACCCTAAAAGTCCAAAATTGTCCACTTCATTTTTAACACGCGATGCTCTTTTGTTGCGCTGGTATCGATTATCGGCACACTTTGTGTCCACCATAGACTATATCTATGTACCTCTAATGCATACATTATGTGTCCACACAGACTATAGCGGGTGCATTGTTTACTCTGTGGCCACTAATAGTTCTCAGAGATGCCTCATAATATTAGAAATATTACAATACCGAAAAATCGATTGACGGCAAAACGCCTGTCCGTCTGTGCACAACTGGAGCCCATATAAACCGTTCAACCGATTTGCTTCAAAATTGATATTCCTCAATCGTTCTGGCTGATGTCTCGCCCCCCTGAAATTTGAAACCGATATTTTAAATTTTGTTTGTGAATAGTGCGAAGGACTTTTAAGAGAATGGTGTGGTTCTCATTTTCGTTGAAATCCCCGATTTTTCGAAAATTGCCAAACAAATCTGTAAAACTACAACATGGGAAGTGCTTGCTTCAGTCTGCAAAATGTTTGTGGTTTTTGCCTCAGTCTACAATTGTCTTTAAAAAAGGTCATGTACATTGTTTTAAAAAAATGAGTAGTTTTTGCGTAATTTGTGCTTGAAATTTACGCAATTTTTTCTCCAAAACCTTTCCTATTTTGTTCTTTAAATTTTCTCCACATATGTACATAAGGGCTGTAAGAATATATTGCTAGTTCAATTTTTGGGTATTGCTCTTTTTTTAATTGCAAAAAAATTCAAAACTACAAAATTGAAGATAGAGATTTTTGCCTCAAAGTGTATTGTACAAAAATAGCATTTTAACAATGGTCATGTACAATTTTTTATAAACGTTAGTAGTTTTTGTATGTAGTGTTTGTTTGAAATTAATGAAAAATAGATGACCGTCCCCTCGTATATAACGATAACATTGTAATATTGTGAGAAAGTATGTGAATGTAGCAGCACTAGTATTCTGGTGACATAGCCCATCTTACTGGTATCTTGCCGTTTGACAGATTTCCATAGCAATTCTCTGAACAACGTCTCAGATATTCGGAAATAATTTTAAAAAATGTCACCGTCGTTGCATAAAATCTGAAAGAATATGTAAAATGTTCCCTTCAAAACCCGCTCGCCATTAATGGGATTAACTCATCTCCTCTTGTACGAGTTTAATTCCATTGTTACAATCGCTAACTCTGTGGTATCCATGTTTGTTAGAACAAGACCGCAGGGACAAACGATGTCCGTTGGGCGATGGTGGTCGTGCCCGTTTGACCTGACAACCAACGGACGTCAACGACGTACGTTTTGTGACGCTCGTGTGTTGCTAGCCTTATTGTGACGGTACCGACCGCGTGAGCGTGGGTTCACTCACCAAATCGATCACTTTCCAAAGAAATTTATTTTCCCTATAGAGTGGCGGAGAACAAAGGGCAGATAGTGGCTGCCGGTACACCAACTGGTTTCAATTGGTTTTAATTTTTTTCATAAGACTGACTACTCAAAATTTGCAAAGGCAGGTTATTATTCATGTGCTAAATTTTCACCTCTTGTGCAATATGCCCTTAGGCTGTTTCAAATTCCTTGTATTAGGTGTAGATGAGTTTAATAGGTACTAAAAGCCTCAACAAGCTTCAACATTACATGCCAGACATAAATGGGGAATATAATTTTGAATGTTGTGTGACTGTGGTAAACTGCTCTTTTTCATTTGTGTACATAGAGGTGCAAAAGATAGAAATGAAAGAGAAGCAATGAGGAAACTGGATTAGGATTTCATGTTCTCATACGTTGTCAATGGGCAATTATTTATTCAAAGGATTCCATGTATTTATGGACAACTTTTTAACAATACACTCACATTTTACTCGAGTGTAATCGCTTACACGAGAGTAACTTCGTGTGTAAATTTACACCGCGAAAATCCGTCGAGTAAACTACAGAATAAGCTCAGTTTTTAATGTGCGTGTATCCTCCAACGTGTTGTTATGGCTCGACGATTGCAAATGATGGTATTTGAGATGATTCGAGCGATGATTTGGAATATTATCCTGTAGTGCGAAGATAGATGGGTGCCGGGAGAGAATGGATTGTTTTCTTCCCAATTACGACGATGGAGATTTGTCACGAGGTTATGTTTGGCCAAATCATCAGCTCTTCTATATGGAAGAAACGCATAATTTGCGTACTAATTACAAAACCAAAAAATAAAAAAAATAAATACAAGTAGAATAATTTCATAAACTATTTTTTTTCTGAATTGTAGGTATCTTACGATTACAGGCAATCAGTTCAAAGTCCCGATCAAAATAGAATGTCCTGTTAAGGGCATTTAAACAGTATAAAAAAGTATTCTATTTGTGAAGTACGATGTTAACTAATCAGGTACGTTATAAACTGTGGAGGACTTTGTAAATTTCTTTTTTTTCCGATGTGGATACGAAATGAAGGTAGTAAATATACGACAAGAAATGAAAAATAATAACTACAAGAACGTATTTATTCAGTTAAAAAAAACACAGTAAAAACGGTATTTGACGTATGGGAGCGCAGATCTGCGCACGTTTCTTGAGTTCCAGATTCCCTTTCCAGCATTTTAATTATAATTAGTTGAAAGATTAATAAATTTTAAAAATAAAACAAACAAATAATAATAAAGCCCGAGATTAGCAACAAATGAAATACTATACGTTGCGTACTAATTCGTAATATATATATTCGAAAAACTGGACTAAGAAATAAAGAAACAAAAACTAACAAATAAGCTACGCTAACTCAAATCAAAACACCGCACAAGATATATAACCTAACTTAACACGCCGCCGCCAAGAACTCCCAAACTGAAAAATGAAAGAAAATAACCTGTTCCCGTTGGTTCGCAGCATCACAGTCGCTCACGGCCTCTTGATTCGCTCTCTGCTGTGTATGAAAAATTGCGCGTTCAGTCGGTTCGCGGAGTAAACCGAAGAGTATGTACTCTAGAGTAAAATAACCCTCCAAAAGCGTGGTGAAACGTTTGTATTTTACTCGAGAGTAACTATTGTAGAGTAATGCTTACTCTCGAGTAACTACTCTTAACTTTACTCGACTGTTGGTGAAACCGGCCCTTAGGGTTTTCATAAGTCCATCTGGGGAATGCCCTAATGTTTGCGCTCTTTCCTGACTGCCCTGATTTGTTTTCAAATGTTCTTATTTTTAATATGTATCATCTATCAACTGTTCAATTTAATTTTAATATTTTTAATAGAAAATATACAAAAACTAGGTGTTATAACAGCATGTACTTTCTCGTCTTTTTTAGTATTTTTGGTATTTTA
Organism: Acheta domesticus; assembly: GCA_031308135.1. Classification (NCBI taxonomy): domain Eukaryota; kingdom Metazoa; phylum Arthropoda; class Insecta; order Orthoptera; family Gryllidae; genus Acheta; species Acheta domesticus. Next base: position 7,714 of record JAHLJT010006886.1, read on the forward strand.
TAGTCTCCAAATATAAACTAGTGGTGCTACAGAATGGCACAGACTTTCCCGTATTAGTTTTCTATTTCTTTGGGTCTTCGCTAGCTATTCGGAATTGCCACATACTCTTTCTTGCCAGCTACTATCTATCACCGCCAAAAGTACATTTTTTTGTAATTTTCTTAATTTTTTCGGTTTCCTATTTGTAGAACGAAATATTAATTTTAGAATATTAAAGAACACAAAATCCTAGCCGTAAATGGCAATTTTCTTTAAAATTATGTGCCGTTTAAAAAAAAATGGCGTTTTAGCGCTACTAAAAATGCGAAATTTGAACCTCATTTTTGAGTTTTTTGAATTTTAGAGTTTTCAAAATACTTTATTTGACGTTATTTGAAGCACTTACTCTCCCAAATATAATAATGTTTACAAATTGCTGGTAATGTGAATATTAAAGATGTGAATATTAAAGATCCTTAAAAAAAATTACATATGTGCAATTTTTGAAAAAAAAACTCAAAATAAACGTTACGTCGTATTAAAGAATGCAATTAGCACTATCCGATCGAAAAGGTTGAAGAATTTTTTAGCCATTTATGAGAAAATAGCATTTGAATGTTTCTGAAAATGTGGAAATTTGAGCTACTTTTCACAGAAAATGGTTGTGTTTTCGAGAAACTTTACTTGACATTATTTAAAGCACATTTACTCATAAGTATAAGATGTGAACAATTCTCCGCTAGTGTAAATATTTATAACGTGAAAGACAAGTAAAAAAATTACATTTTTGCAATTTTGAAAAAACAAAAGAATAGAGCAATATGGCGTTTATGTCATCTCATTGGGTACATTTAGCACTATCCCTACCAAAAGCTTAAAGAAAAAAATTTGAGCCATTTTTGAGAAATTAGTCTTTGTAATTTTTTAAAATTGCACATATTGCGCGAAAACTACTAAAATTTTCAAAAAATGTACATGACCTTAAAGAAAGAACTCACTAGGAAGAAAAAATTTTATTTGAAGGAAAAATCTCGATCTGCAATTTTAAAGTTGGGGGAAGACGCGGAATAAAATTCAAACCTTCACAATTTTCGAAAATTCAGAGTTATCCGTGAAAATCGGACCTGTGCCATGTTAATAAGTATATTTTACTCTGTTCATACAGGAAATTTAAAGAAAAAATTTGGAGCCGTTTTTGAGAAAAATTTGAAAATCCCGGGGGCCTTCATATAAAGTACCCCCAAATTTTGAAGAATCTTTTTCAAAATCTCAAAGCTTCGACTAAAACCAGATCGAGCGGTAATATCCATTTTGGAAGAAAATCGTACGTATGGTTTAGGCGCTAGCATTGTTCACAGACAGACGGGCGTTTTCCTTTCAATTGGTTTTTCGGTATCAAGGACCTGGAAAACAGAGTTTTTGGCTACACCACGTGTTAGGGGATTTTTTCTTAATTTAGCAACTGGTTTGATCCGCTTTTTCGTTTTCACGGCCCCCATGATAAAATGTAGGATTTGAAAGCGATGGTTCTGTTGAAGGTTCATCTTTTTCCAATGAAACACACGTCAGTGGTGAAAATTCATCTGGCAATGAATTACATGAGATAGACATGATGCGCAATCTCCTCCGACGCGAGATAGAGTTCGTCAACTTCCATTTGAATATCGTGCACCGTTGAGGAGAATATACGAAAATGCCAAAGCTAAGAGAGTGATAGAGACAGCAAATTCTGTCTTAAATGAGGTAGTACAGACCCCAGGTAGAGATCTAGATATTACTGATATCAATCACATCGTGTATGCAACTGGATACTCGTATCTGGTTTCTCAGATAATTCTGGGGCCAGCCAAGAACACCGACGGCCGACAGCAAAACAGAGTAAACAGCCCAGTACCCCCATGGACGAAGAGAATTATGAAACGGATAGCCGATACTCGGCGTGAAATATCACTCTTAGCCGAGGCATCTTCTAAATCAACGCACACCACTAAAGTTCAACGAAAGATATTTAATGTTGAATAAAATACCGAATTGAAAATGACACAAGCAGGCTAATGGTAGTTGAAAAGCTAAAAGAGAAAATTCAAGCACGGGCTCAAAGAATTAGACGTTACAAACGTAGAATACCGTTCCGTGTACAGAACCGGTTGTTTGCAACAGACGCGAAGAGATTCTATTGCAATCTGACTCAAAAACCGAATGGCAAAGCTGTTACTCCTTCAAAAGATGATGTCGAAGCATATTGGGCAGGAATCTGGGAGGAGAGCAGATCCTACAACAAAGATGCATCTTGGCTTCAATCTGAAGTTGATGCTGCCGATGAACTTGTGGAAACAGTGGAAGATGTTCACCAGTTCTCGGAAAGGGACCTCTTCCAAGCAATTAAGAACATGGGAAACTGGAAGTCCCCGGGATTGATAAGATCCAGATTTATTGGATTGAGAAATTAACAGCAATACATTCTCATCTAGCAAAGGCTGTTAATAAAATTTAGAAAACCCAAAGGAACTCCCGGAACGGCTCACACGCGGCATCACGTGTTTGCTACCCAAAGCGGGAGACAGCTCTTTGGCGAAGAACTACAGGCCATTACTTGTCTGCCAGTACTGTACAAAGTTATCACTGCAGCAATAGCTGACAAAATGTACAGACATCTAGATAAGAATCATCTAATGCCAGCTCAACAAAAAGGATGTCGTAAAGGCTCTTATGGCTGTAAGGAAATCTTGCTACTGAATAAAATCATTTTTAATGACGTAAAGAAACGCAAACGTAATTTGAGCATGGCTTGGATTGACTACCAAAAGGCCTTTGATAGTGTACCACATGATTGGATTTTGAAGGACCCTGAAGACCTATCGATTTAGATTATTGAATTTTGCAAGGTTAGTATGAAGCAGTGGCGTAGCGTCAGGGGACGCTGAGATGCTGAGCATCCCCGTATATAAGAACCTTAAATACTGTATTGATAATCTTACAAGTGGTCTGTTGAGTGAAACACGTTTTGTATTAATTTTAAATTGATTTCCTATGATTGAATTCGGCGGGCTGTTGAAGCTGGCCTCTGATTGCTTGAAAGCTAAAATACTTCAGCGTCTGCCGCCAGATTGCGACGAGCAATGACGCATGCGCAGATGGCGAGGTTCCCCTCTCCCCTCTTCACCCCTGGCCCAGAGAAACCCGACTGCTTTACGCTAGCGTCTACTGCGGAAAGAAACTCGTTTGTGCACGAGAGCGCAGCACACTTCAGGCGGTCAGTAAATTATCTTTCTCTCTCTCACTCGGGAGTCCCCGCTTGGTCATGGGTACAACTGTAGAAATAGTGCCTGACTACTATTTCTTAATTAATATCCAAGAAATTGTATTATCTCTTAAATAGATTACATATTATTTAAGTCTGCAATGTATAAATTAACAAATGGTCTTATTGCCATTCGCGTATAAGAATTAAAGGCTGAGCCATTGTATAATTTGCTTTCAAGACATCGGCAGCCCTGACTGCTGTGAGGATTTTGTGGGAAGCGCCTACACCGTCGTAAGCAATCGAGATCGTGGAAGTAGTCTCAGTGTATCTGCTTTGTGTTGCGTTCGCCTGTTAGATGAAGTAGTTGATAGTGACATTTTGTGTGTTATTGTTGAGCATCCCCAAACGTGTGAGTCACGCTACGCCACTGGTATGAAGTCGTGAGTACCAGGTTACTAAAAAAAATACACAGCGGAAAGGAAGCATTAGAAACTGATTGAAACTGGCCTATAATTTATTTTACCTTTACATTCAACCATATTATTATACTCTCTACATTCAACATTCATTGCCCAATAACAAATGACGATCTGAGACCGGTGTCTACGTTGTAAACAAAATTAAAAATCACGTTTCCATATAGACAGGCACAATATAAAATGCAGGTCTCATCAGTATGGTGCAAGGCCGTATGCTTTAAATATCATCAACACAATTATGAAAGGTGGTTAATATCATCATTTGAGACTTGACAATGTAAACTCACAACATTATTTACACTTCGAACTCTCTATGGAGAAGTGAAAATCTGCCGAGCAGACAGACTCGAACCACGGATCTATTACATAGCGATTGGGCGTTCTACCCACTACGCTACGGTAACATTGCAATCGGAATATGTCTTGTTAACATTATGATGAGCTGCTCCGGGCCAAGCAGAGAACGCTCAGCTCTCATTTGTTTATGGCAGAGAAACAATTTTGGCCAAAGGCTAGTCAGGGATGAATCCATGGGTTAGTTTTAAGGCACGCATCATGAATAAGGGTTGCCTTGCACTTACATCATGGCACGAGGTGTATAAGAACAGAACTCTATATACTCTCTGAACAGAACAGAATACCTTTGGCCGACGCGACGCCGAGCGACATCACACAGTCAATGGAAGAACTGTAAGAATATTTTCGGCCAATAGAGATGTCCAGAATGACGTTACGTTTGGCGGGAAAGTGGGTGGCTACTCTCTGTAAACGCCCTTGTTCCAATCAGTTCCAATACACGCCATTCACCATAGATGGCTCTGTGCCATTCTCCCCGTTCTCCGGCTTCAAAGTATATTTTCGAAATGATAAGCTCCCGCTTAGCCGCAACACAGCTGATCAGCAGTCAATCCTCCGAACATTTAAATAGCATTCCTACCATGTATACTTTTAACACCATTGATATTTTATACAAAAGTATTCCGTCAATTCCATGTGAACCTGGTGTGAGCTCTTCAGTTGACAACACGGTGTATAAACATAAGAGAATTCTGATACACCGCAGTTGATAAGCATTGATAAATTCGATTCGGGAATGCAAGAAAATTGGAAAGTGAGAGTTGATTGTGATGTGATTGAAGTGATGCTTGATATTATTCGAACTTACATTGCAATTCTGTGCGAAAATTAGTTTATTTTGTTAATGTGGAAGCAAAGGATTGTAACAAAAAAGTCCAAGAACCGCTGTTAAAATTCATTACAAGTTTTTATCAGTTTCAAAAGGTGAATTTCAGAAATTTAAAAGTATCGTCTTGATCCTCATTTTTCATACCCAACATCAAGCCCTGTAATCTCAAAGATCAATTTGACGTAAGTTAATTTATCATAGGCCTATATTGATTAGAAAACATGAGCGTGTTTATGTTAGCAAGAAAAAAAAATTGTTGGCATAATCAGTGTTCTAAAATATTCTGTTAACATTAGATTCATTGTATCACTTTCTCATTCCAAAATATTTTTGTGCTCGTTCACTGTCTTGCAATTCAGAGTCTAAATAATTCAAACTTTAATCTCGGTTATACATGTCAATAAAATAAAGCTAAATAACTTGATTGTAATTTAATTTACTACCTGAAGCTAAGGTGTTGTTACTGCCATCTCTTCTGGACAACCCTCCTTGCATATCAGCATTAGTTGACCTGTCAGTATTCAGTGACGTCATATTTGAACTAAGGACACAGTACTCTGATGTGTAATATATTTATATAATTAAACATTGATAGAAACACAGAGAAGGAGGTGCTCAAGTTTGTCTGAAAGAGTGTAGTATCTGCTTTCATTGCTAGTTAAACAGAAAGCAGGTATTGAGTGTATCAGTAAGACAAGATTGAGTAGTTGGATTTTAGAGAAAATTAGAGAGAACATGGACCATCTGTTATTTGCGTATGCAATCATCTAAATCAGCAATGGGGCAAATTTGTATGGGAACATTATTTTTGAAAAAAAAAATTTAAATTTTGTGATTTGTAGTTCAATAATGAAATATTAACGCATATTCATCATAGTTAATCTCAGGATGAGCTAAATTTAATTTGGAGAAAGAAAAAATTCAACAATCCATGTTTTAATGATTTTTGAAAATTATTTCAATTAAAATTTTAGAAAATAATTTTATGGATTGAAACAGTCATTAAAAAAGCAAATTTAAACACAACAAATGTGTACAACAAATACAAAAAGCAAAAAGTACAAAATAAAATTAATACACAATAAAATGCATACATAGTTTAATAATGATGGTAACTTCAATTTCATCACAACAAACCACCGAAACAAATGCAATGAGAACACAAGTACAAAATAAAATTACAGTAAAATGCAAATTTGTTATGTAACTTCCTTACATCTACATTTGTTACTTAAATACCCAAGCATATTAGTATAAACAGAAATTGATGTTACTGTAAATAATTGTGAATGTGTTTGAAATTTCAAAGGTGTGTTTCTGGAATTATAATATTCCTCAATAAAACTCAATTTCAACCTTAAAATTTACTTCTAAATTTATAACATTTCTGTTTTTAACAAAATGAAAATAGTAATTTATAATTTGGAATTAAGTATGTTGTAGGCAAAATTATATGCTTAAAAATAGCACAATTAGTATGAATTAGCCAGAGAGTATATAGTGGTATTAGCCTTGGAGGTTGAGGTGCCTTTATAGGAGTTGGTGGTCTTCTTTATATCCTTTCCCTTTGTAAGTTTTTTTAGAATACATTCTCTCGTGTATTTGGGATTGTTCAAGGAAAAAAGCAGAAGGTGAAAGTTGCTGTCCGCAGTTCTGTCTGCAAGTCAAAAGCGTCCTTTAAATTTTCATTAAATATGTCATATGATCCAATTGCTTTCTTGATTCTTGTGAATTTTATTGTAGCTGCTGTTTGCCTCTGTGAGAGGTGTATGGGTTGTTTGCATGTTCAAATTTGTAAGGCCTGCTCACTCTGTGAGCATGTTTTTTCTTTCACTGCATAGTCTGCGAGGGTGGTCGTTGCATTTGCTTTGCGTGCCTTGGGCAGCAGATCAAGCATTTCCCTGCAAAGTTTATAACAGTTAGTGCCAATTCAAGGTTTGACCTTTCTTGCAGATTTCTCCGTTTGTGATCTCTAAGATATACTTGAAATAGTGTCACATTCATAATTAAATCTTGAATTCTGGCTTGTTCGTTTTCTTCTTTTGTGGATGTTCATGTTTATTTTCTTGAAGTATGTAGCTCCTTACTTTTGTTCATTTTGCCTTAACACTTTCTAATTGGAAGTCCATAGTTCCAACTGAAGTATATGAAGTACTGGAAGTTCACTTAAATATGGTTTTTCAAGAGGCAGCTGTGTTGTACATTATGTTGTGATTTGTTACTTTTGGTAACAGCTTGGTGAATATCAGATCTATTGAATGTTTTCCTTTGTTAGTAGCTTGAATTGGATCATTACTAGTTGAATCACTCTTCTAAAAGTAATTCGAGTATTCACTTTGACATGTGATCTGGATGATCAATTTTGCAAATTTATGTTGTCTCAGAGGATAACCTTATTGCTTTTCACAGTTTTTGTAGCTTAATTATACGCTTGAGCATGAACTAATGTCAAGACTTATGATGGAAATTTGGTCTGTTCTTAAGAATATGAGGTACTTGTCAGTGTGAGTTATAGTGAGAACACTAATGTTGTAAGTGAACATTATTATAACTCCATTCTGATCTTCCCTTTTTTAGCTGTTGCTAGTGCACATTTTGTATGCTGATATTTTCAGTTAAAAAGGTTTCCATAGTTATTACGAAATCATATTGATTTCATAGATTAGTCAAAATTGTTGCAATTACTGATTTTAGTTCTTCCATATTCCAGAGAAGCATGTAATGTTTTTTGGATTTTATGGAGTCTTATGAGTCTTAAATCGAACTTAGGTTTTAATGAGCTCTACATCGAGCCAAAAGGTGTTTATTTGTTAATTGATTTTTGAAAAATAAAAGTATTGACTTTCCATTTTTTTTGTGAATAAAGCCAATTCTGTCCAGTGAGCTTTGCAATGACTATTATAAGATCATTTTATAAAGATGGGTATATTTTGCCAGAATCTGTTATAGCTAATGGAAATATACAGCATTATTGAGGGGCAGAAGCTGAACAGACTTCACAGTCAAAGTCAACACACCAGTTGCACAGGCAGTGTTGCCTGTTTCACTAAAAATGTGTTAAAGGAGATATTCTCCATTATATTTCAATTTAAAGATACTGTAAACAGATTTTTGAGGGGACACCGTTACTCTGGAGAGAAAAAAACATAAGTGGGAGGAATGCAGGAATGTGCAATAAACTAATAAAACTCAACAATAAAATCAATCATTTGTTACCTTATGTTTACCTTGTGTTTATCTATTATATGATCTAATATAAATACTTTTTTGAAAAGAATTCATTTGTTCAGAAATGAGAATAATTATTTGTAAATAGAGGCATTGTCATAAAAATTGAAGTCTGTGTTTCCTGCAAAACCTTTTCAACCTTTCCAACAATATTATTTTCATCAAATTTTGTATACTTTACATCTTTCCTTGGAATAGTTCACATTATTTTGTTAATCTTGAAATTCTGTCAATACTAAATAAGGCATAAAAACAAAGAGATGAACTTGTAGAGAGCACCGGAAGTTCTATCTGCATTGGCACCATGCTGGTGAACAGAAATTATGTTGGTTGCACTAGCTGCAGCTGAAAACGTAAATTGCGTAATCACCACACTCATAATAGATCTGGAAGTGT
>JAHLJT010006887.1:0-21476 GCA_031308135.1 Acheta domesticus
CCCGCCAGTATCTCGCCCAGCTACGCCGCTGCCACCTCGCGGGTGCGTCCATAATTGAAGCAGCGAGCGGTCGGAACGTGGCGCTGGCCATCGATTGGGAGACGAGCACCAGGCGCGGACCGCGGTTTATTGATGGCCCCTCGCCCGCGCTCGCGCCCCCGCCCGCGCCCGCGCCCCAACGGCCAGCCCCTCGCGCGCTGAAAAGGGCGTTTCGATTCTTCTGGCGAGGCTTCCGCGCGCATGCAGAGGGGTGGAGCGGGGCGGGGAGGGCGGGGTTGTTGCGTGGGTCAATTCAGGGATTTCTCAGGCCGTACTTTTCGCAGAGGCTGGAAGGTGCGCGCTTGGCTGTGTTCGTGCTGGCGCTCCGCTGCGTTTATTTGTGTGTATCTTTGTTTTCGATTCGAAATTGAGATTAAGTTCTTATGTGATATGATATTACAAGTCGTTTCCGAGTACACAACCATAATAATATCAATACAGGGATGCATAAAACTGACTGCTTATCAATTAGTTTCAGTCATTAATTTTATTAACGATATGAAATTCATTTTAGTGGTCCATAATTTTTTTATACAATGAATTCTTAAGAAATTTATTTTGTGAATAGAAAAACAAGATAATTCAGAACAGAATGCTATATTATTAATAAGTTTGAATATTATGTATTATTAAAAGAAATATGAGTTACATTTTTCATGCTTCATAATTTGTTTTTTGTGTATATTATGAAGAGTATTCCTAAATAAATGTATATTTGAAATATAAAAAGATGATACAGAAGAAAATGTTACGTTTTGGAGCGTGAGGAAAGACGGAACCTGACCTGAATTAGGCGCTGTGTCAGAATCTACCCTCCTCAGCTATCTCGTCAACAAATATTGTTGGACGAAAATGAAGATATTGACCTCGGTGGCGAGGTCACGCCATCGAAAATTTAGGCCCGCCCACCTCCGAGAGCAGCGCCAAAGAGGTACTGGATCTGTCGCAATCTCGCAGCATGTATCATAGCCCGGCGTCTCATCAACGAACGGGGCTGGAAAAAAAGCCGAGCTAGTGAGATAAAAAAAGGCGTGAACCAGGAAGAAGGGGTCACATGGCCGAAACTTTCAGGGCGGCGTAGGCGGCGGGCGGCGAGCTGCATCTGTCGGCGGCCGGGAGGGGGGAGGGGGGTCGACGCGCCCATTACGCCCCGACCCCTCCGTTTGACTCCTTGACTCGCCTGGCCCCGACCGGGGTTAATTAGGGCGACGCATGCCGGCCGCCATTGACGAGACCATGTCTCGCGTCTCTGCGGTCTCCCTCGTCCCTCACCCGTCTGTCCCCCCACCCACCCACCCATCCACCCGCCCATCCGCCCACCCATCCACCCGCCAGTAGCCCACCCATCTGCCCGCCTGCTCGCTCGTTCTGCCCCCTCTCCTTCACGTCACGACACGACGTACCATCGCATCCCAACCTCCCCCAGCCCGCACTGCTTTTGCATGCTCCTCTCTACCCACCTCCCACCTGCCCTACTCTACCATCCAGTGACGATATCAACCAACCCTTCACCCCGCCACCCACTAGCCACTTTTGTTTTGGAATTCCTTCGTTTGCTTGACTCCTGTCTCTTCCTACTTTTCGCCCGATGTTTCTTCCGCTCCCAATTAGAGCTCTTGGCCTCAACCAACGGGCATCACCTCAATCTCGCTGCTGCAGCTTCTCTCCGTCTCCACCTCCGCCCGCCCCCCCGTCTCCCTCCTCCCGTCGGAATATGGCGCCCACTTCCCCTCTCACGGCGCGGGCGACTCGTCCTTAATTTCGTGGTCGCCGGTAATGGCCGCCGCCTTGATTTGAGTGCCCGGCCGCGGCAGCTGCGCCCGCCCTCCTGCGAGGGCGGGGGGGGGGGGGGCGGGCGGCGGCGGCGGCTGAGGTGGTCGGAGGTGCCTGCGCGTCGGGCGCCACCGAACTCGGTGGCATTAAGCAGACGGCAAATGCACGTGCGGTTAGTGTTGATGACAGTCGCGAGCAGAAAAATACGAATGCAGACATGTGTTTGAAAACTCAGACCCAACACATCGTACCCAACAGGGGTGTGACGACCGTGTTCCGAATTTGGAATAAGGTCGAAAAGTTACGTTACAACTACTTGTTTTTCTTTTTTCGTTATTTACGTTCGCATCAAGTACTAGGTGATTAGCGATCACTATTGAATTAAACGATATGGTATGAGGATGAAACGATATGGTGATGATAGTGGGTGAAAGGACGAAACACATACAACCAACTCGAAACTCGAATCCGCGACCCCTCAGTCAGAGATCACTACGGCTCTACTACCTTAGCGACCTCGACCTCGGCCGACAAGAACTACTTTCTTCGCAATAATACAATGTGGTTTTAAGGACGCAGTATCTTATGTTTGAGTGATGTTTACAAAATTTGTATGTGTTGTATCTCTGAATTCCAAACATTCACCAAACCATATGTGATACTGAAAGTACAAAGGATAAAAATATCTAAATTTTTACTGACTACTCATTCAATGATGTTTTAAAATAATTACATACATGAAATTATTTCAATCACAAAACCCCTGTGATATACGTTTCTCAATTTCTGTTTAAATTAAAAACTTCGTAATTTAAATGTCTCATGAACTACCAAAGAATGTACCAGATTCGTTATATTACTCAGTGCCAGTGTCTGCACGGGGGCTGAGAGTGGGCTGCGGATAGCCGTTGGAGGCCGCGTCGCCTCTGCAGGTGGCCGGCGCGTCGCACATTTATTGGCGTCTGCTGGATAATCCAGGGATCAAACACTTCGGCGCGAAGTCAAGACGACGCGAGGAGCGCCGAGGGCTTCGGCGCGACACGGTCGGTGGTCAAAGCGTCGGCACGCGTCACCGCCGCGCGCCCGGCGCCTCTCCGCCTCTGCTCTCGTACTCCTTTCCTCCGTCCGTCCTCCACCCCCATCCTCCGCACCAATTCACAGCCCCTGGCCTTCTGCTCTACCCATCGTGGCGGTGGATATAGCAGATGGTCAGGCGTGAAGCCTCCAACCCTTACCATTTTCGACGCCGCTCCCATCTACCATACCAATTCACAGCCCCTGCCCATCGCCCCTGACCGTCTGCTCTACCCACCGTGGTGGTGGGTATAGCGGACGGTCAGGGGCGATGCCTCCAACCCCTTCCACTTCCGACAGCCGCTCCCATCCACCGCGCGAATTCACAGCCCACGTCCTTCCCCGTGAGCTTCTACACCCACCGCCACGGCCACCATCTCCTTCACCCCTTTCCACTCTCGACGGCCGCTCCTATCCACCGCACCAATTCACAACCGCCATGCAACGCCCATGACCGTCTGCTACACCCATCACCGCGGTCACCATCCTCATCCTGCACTCCCTTCCACTCCCGACCACTGCTCTTATCTACTGCACCAATTCACAGCTGCCTTAAAGTGGTTCAGAAAGTTGCTGACCGTCTGCTACACCCATCGCCACGGACGCCATCGCCATTCTGCACCCTCTTCCACTCCCAATCACCATTCCCATTCACCGCACCAATTCACAACCCCCAATCGTCTGTTACACCCGCCTCCGCCTCCACTTTCCCCACCCTGCACCCTCTTCCACACCCGAACGCAGCTCCCACCAATCACACCAATTCACAGCCCCCATCCAACACCTCCTATCCTACACCAACTGCCGTGCCTCCACCTCTATCCACCACCGCCTTCCACTGATCCCCACCAACACCCAAGTCCCCCGCATCTGCCCAGCCATTCGGTCCCCTGAAGCCAACCACTCTCCAACTCTCCGCCCTGTCCTGCAACTCCATTCACCTCCGGCTATCACCACCGCAATCCACAATCCCATCCACCGGCCACATCTTCCACCCTTCGTAGAACCACTTCCCGCCACCAACCACCTCGAATTCCTAGCCGCCCATGTTCTCCACCGTTTCCTACCATCACCACCTCCGCCTCCTCCCGACCCCCGGCCGCGTCGCTGCGTCTTGCGACCTCTCTCCTCCATTTCCTCGCGGCCGCGTGCCTCGCCGCCCCCGCCGCCGCAGCTCAAAGGGCGGCCTCGCCTCAGCGCGCGGGGAGGGCGGGGCGGCCGTGCTTCCTGCGCTGCTCGCTGCTCTTCTGTCGCCGGGCGCAATTGCCTCTCTCCTCGCCCGGCGCGGAGCCCCAAGGCGCGCAAGTTTGCGTGACGCGGCCGCGCGCGCTTCGCCCGCTCAGGTCTCCGGTGGCGCTTGCAGCGGCCACTGGCTGCGTGTTCCATCGTGTTGGTAGGCTGATGCACTTCCCATGGTTTTTGTTCTTCGCGACCTCAGACACAACGCATTCCAGCGAAAGGAGCTTAGCCATTCCTGTCACGTATTAAAAATAAATTCGTAAAAGAACTTTTAAATAAGTGAACGATCCCACACCCCATGTTTTCGATGTAATCAACAATGTTTTTCAATGCCGCAATACTTCAATTACCAATGAAAAGTTATGCCGCTTCTGTTATGTATCCTTTATCTCAGTCTTAATATTAGATCTTTGGATCTACATTATTTTTATCGTAATTCACGGAGTCTTTGAAGAGAAAACATACATGATTATAGAGCAATACTTTTTTAATGTCTTTAAAACAATTTCGAACGATTATATTGTATTTCATCCACTCTCATTTCGATTAATACGTTATTTCTCATTATCTCGCCCCGACAAATAATTCAAGAAAAAAAGAATACAGTGTGAAACTCGTTCGTAGGCATCCTCTATATTCTACTTCACGTTCTTCTTCAAACATGCATCTTGTGCCTTCTCATTCCCGGTTTCCAGATCACGTCCCTTGGGGAGTGGGGGAGTGCGGGAGGCGTCTTCCTGGGCGACATTCCGCGGCCCGCGCCGCCTCCAAAGCAGTCGCGCCTCGCGCGCGCTTCGTCTGCCGATCGCGGAGGGTGTTCCGCAGGGTCCAGATCCGCGCGTTGGGGCATCTGCAAGTGCGCTCTGCGCCCTACGCCTCCCCCCTCGCCGCGACCCTCCGCCGCCTCCGCCTCGCTCCCGCCCCTCCCCGCCTCTCCCGCCCCCCACCGCCCCGCCCCACCTCTGCCCCGCCCCGCCCCCGCCCTGTCCCCGCTCTCACCCTGCCACCGCCCCGCCCCGTTCACTCCGTGCACTGCCCCGTCGCATCCCGCCCCGCCTCGTTCCCCCTCCCCGGCTGTCCCCTCGCTGCGGGTGCCTTCATTCTTTATTTAGTGTCACTGCGGCACGACGCGAAGGGGACAGGTGGCGGCGGCGGCGGCGGCGGCGGCGAAGGCGGGCGGGGCCGGGGATGGCGGCACGGCCGATCGTGCGCGGGGCACGCACGCGGCGACCGCCGCCTCCGCCGGCCCCGCCGCCCCCGCCCCCGCCCCGCGGGGTTTTGCACAATGCATGGCTTCCTTTCACGACGGCGCAGCCATGTATTTTGTATGTTGCCGCTGACGTAACAATGGGGTGAAATATGGGCCCGCTGGCCTATTGCTTTTCGGCGGGTGTTCGTCGTCTTCCGATAGCGGAATGGCATCTTGAGGGTGGAATTGGAGAATGTGTGTGTGTGTGTCTTGAGCGTGGGTTTCGGGCAGAGTGTTTGCATTGTTCTTGAAACCGTTGACACATAGATCTTTGTGCTTGATGGAAGTTGAAGCGATGGCGTGCTGAGCCCTTTCTCTTTTTTTTTTTCGTAGTTTCTTACTGATTGCTTCATTTTCCTACTAAAAAATGTAAGATTTCTTGCATTTTCTGTTACATTTCTTTTGATGAAAATATGGCTTACAAATTCGTGTACCGAACTAGTATCAGAGAATGCCTTTGTACGTACTTTCAGTATTCGTTTTCGTTCTCATCAGCACTACAGTCGCCACCAACATGATTTATTACCAGCATAATTGCTATATTCGGACTAATAATGGCATTTAAAGTCTTCTTCATTGATTGTCAAAAACATTGCACGAGTCTACATACTTTGTGGTGCAAATATATCAAGTTTATCTTTACGGTGTATCACAGAGAGGCATTAATATGCTCAGCTGAATGTATATATTTCAGTAATTCGTAAGAACCTCTCTCAATTTTAATGCGAAAGGCAATACATTTCACTCATGACCTCCAGCACCTTTTGAGAACCGTTCCTTCGGAGACGCCCGAAATAAATCATCGCCTCATTCCTGGGAAGCGCGGGCGTTCGGCGGCGGCGGCGCTTCTCGAAATCGTCACTTCGCTCGGCGCCGCCGCCGCCGCCGCCTCCTCGCGAACACAGCCTCATTTACTCGTCTTCAACTTTCCATTAAAACTCGGCGCCCGCCGTCGCGGCGCTTCTAATTGAATTCGCCGGTATTTTCTGCTTTCAGCGACATGCTAAATCCAGGTCGGCCATTAAGGACTAATCCCTTGTACAAAGGGGCGGCGCGGCGCGGCGTGGCGCGGCGTGGCGCGGCACGCCCCCTTTTTTCCCCCGAGCCCGCGCGCCGGTGCCCGCGCTCGCGTCCGCCGCGTCGTTAGCGCGCGCACGCCAGACCCGGCCACGCTCATAACTAAAGATTAGGCCCCGCGCCGCGCAGACCCACGCCGACGCGCCGCCGGTCCCGCCGCCCGGCCAAGCGTCGGCCGGCTCGCTCGGCTGCGGTTGGGAAGGTCGCGACCGGCCCGTCGTCAGGGGCGGATCCCGCAGATCATTTTGGAGGGAGCAATCATAGATATTTTAACCTTCCAGCGGGCAGTCGCGCTGTCGTAAATTTTACGACAATTGCAGATTTTTTTGTTTTGCTGTCAACTCATTGTTGTCAAAGACTTCTGCGTTCTTGGTATTCCTTGTAGGTATCTTTAGTGATGCATTCCTGCAGCCACTGTTTAGTTTGCACGCTATATTCAGTTTTTATAACGCCGTAATCGGGATAAGTGCATAGTGACGTAAACTATACGCTGCGCACCGGCTGTTGTACTAAAATATTGTATAATAATATCTCCTAATCGAAATTTTCTGTAAAATGTCCAGGTAAAGAATTCATGTGAACGAAAATCAGAATATTCTTCAAGAGCTGTCTCATCGGAGAAAGATCATGAATTGGATAGTGATAGTGACAGTAAACGAATGTTGAAAGTATAGACGAGCATCAGAACGATACTGTATCGGGACACGATATTTTTGATACTGAATGTGAACGTTTATCAACGGATATGTTTTTTGGTAGTAAATATCATTCTTAGATATTATAATGCGACATAAAATTCCATTGTTCTACAATTTTTTTGATTTTTCAAAAGTCATTGAATGTAAAATTTACGACACGCGCCTTCTGGTGTGGACATTTTACGCGCGCCCGCTGGAAGGTTAAAAATAATAAACATTTTTTGTTATATTGTATGTTATTATTGTAGTGTACGTATGATACTATAAATATTATTTTTGAAATAATTGCAGAATTCTAACACAAATACTTAAATCAATTTTGCTAAATAAAGAAGGTAACAAAAGAAAACTGTGGCCTTTTGGTGGAGGGAGACACGGGGCCCCCCATGACCCCGTTTATCCGCCACTGCCTGTCGTCACGTGATGGTGAGATGGGTTGTGACATCGTGGGGACCCCCGTGGTGAGTTAAGCATGGTGAGCCTGTCGTATGGGGAATGAAGGTTTAGAATGAAATTGCGTGTGGCGTTTCTGAAATAGTACGGACTCTGGGCTGTGTTTGCCTCTGCTTTCAGAAAAGTAACGCATTATAACACAATATCTTCGCCTTGATGACTCAGAGAAGGTGAAAAGACACAAGCAGCCTGTTGTTACATGAGAGCCTTGGAAACGTAAGAGTATCAGCCTAGCTTGCAATGTGATCGATTTCTTTTGAGGAATTTTGTAGCTTTCTCGCCGTGTATCACAGCCCTTTCTTCTTAGGTCATGCGATCTGGTATATTTTACTGTAATATTGTCAATTGTTGGGGTGTCATTTCCTCAATTTTCACATTGTGTAATTGTGTCAGCCTCGCTCCTGAAATTCGTTTCTATTGATTATAATTTTTATAATTTGGCATGCTAATCCCATACTTCACGCAGAATAGTGTTAAGCTATTTTCTGATTTTGTCACATGTAATTGCAACCTGAAAAGTAACACTCTATGTTACTCACAACCTGAAAAGTAATATTTAGTCATTGAGAAGTAAGTACTACAATTAAAGAGGCCCGGAACAGCAGTGTCCCATCAGCTCGTATCTTAATAAAATGTTAAACAATAATCATGTTTTTAAAAGTTACATTGTTTTAATTAGTATTATTGGAGTGTTTTAATAAATTGATAGCTATTTTGTCATTTCTAATCGCCTAATTTACAATGATTTCCTTGTAGAAGTTTTCTCCCTTTGAAGTGAGCACTAGTAGTCAAAATATTTTATGGTCGTCATCACTTTCCAACAACGTGTCTCACTTCCGTGCCCGAGCGCGTCTGTTCGCAAGGGAGCTCGCCCGGCGAAGCTACGCCCCCTCCCCCCTCCCTGCCACTCCCCTCCCTACCACCCTCCCCTCCCCGCCATGCCCGTCCCTCCCCGCCCCATCCCCTCCCCTCCTGCCTCTCCCCTTCCCGCCCCTCCCCTCCCCTCCCCTCCCCTCCCAGGCCCCGCCCCTCCCCTCCCAGCCCTGCTCCGCCACGCTCCCCCCCCGCCCCCGCCCCGCCCTGCCACTTTCCTCCTCACCCCGGCCTGCCACTCCCCGCCCCACCTCGTCCCACCCCTCCTTGTCCCACCCCGCCCCACCCCGCCCCGCCCCGCCATTTCCCTTCCCACCCCGGCCCGCCTTTCCCCGCCCCCCACCTTTCCCCGCCCCACCACACCGCTCTCAAAGCCCTGCGCCTCGCCTCGCCGCGCCGCGCGGCGCCTGCCGCGCGCTGATTGCCTGCTCGGGGCGAACGCTTGCCGCCGCCCCAACGTGTGTCCACGCGAGTTTTTGTCTCCGCGGCGGCTCTGGAGCGCTTGGCACGGCGCCCGCCGCGGCCCGCGGGGGAAACCTAGCACTTCACGAGTACCTCGAGATTTACATTCCTCCGGAGGCGCAGGATGCGAGAGAACAAGTACACGTTTCGTGGCAGGGTTTTAGAGTTACGTCATGCCCGTATTTTTAATGTAATAATATAAAAAAAATGTTCTGATTGTTCAAAGAATTGACTACCCCAGATGAGGATATAACCGGCCAACCCGGGATCCCTAGCAATAGGCTCATTTACTCTAACCAATTCTGCTTTTGAGATAGTCAAATTTTCGAACAACCTTTAGGGCTTACGAGCCTCTGTGAGTGTTACCCTTTACATTTCACCACCAGGTTACTGTTGTAAGTTTAACATTTACGAGGAATTTTTTTTTCACATACCGCGATTGTCAACCACCGTTTTGACCCCATAGCTACTTAGCGCGAAGAAATTGTTTCAATAAGGTTTTGACTGTTCAAAGTGATGAAAAATTTGCCTTTTTCTCTCATCTATTCCCTAAATGTTCAGAAAACATAAACCAAGATTTGGCATAATTTTAACAAATTTTGCTCGTTTATGTTGTATGTTTTAGTGAATTTAATTGCCTTAAATGATAGGGATCCCAACGTAAGGAAACATGGAGATTTGTTAGATAAGATTGGTGGTGGTCTTATTATTGTCACAGTTGTCACTTTGCTGAAGTTCCACTTCAGCAGCGACTTCATGGGCAAGATCGGTATATTTCTGGATCTTCTCTTGCTGTTTTACCGATGTGTTGTGGATGTTAGGTATTGATATATCAATAAGGAAAACCTTCCAATGGTTTCTCTTGGTGTACGTTATATCAGATTTATTGCCGCCGAGTTGTGTGTCACTGATAATTGAGCGATCCCAGTAGAGTGTGTACTCACTACTTTCAAGCACGTTCTGAGGGACATATTTATATTACGGCAAGGAAGTGGCGAATAAGCCCGTTTTATAATAATAGAAACGCGTACAAATTGTACAAAGAAATTATAGCTTAGTTTTTACAGAGTTTAATAATTGGTATGTCTCTTTTTCTGCACTGAGTTATATGATACCGGTCACAAGGTTGATAGCACAGTTCACATACGCAGTTTTCATCAGGTTGATGGTACGTCTTTGTTGAACAGATTTTGTGGTGATATCCATGAGTCGCTAGGGAATTGACGAAGTGTCTAAGGTCTTGGTTGGCTTCCGTCCAGGATCGGTCCACCATGGCTTCCGTGGAGTAGAAGTCTATCCATATCTCCTTTCGTTTCTCCACTCTTTCTAGCAGTACCCTTGTATAGCAACTGGTCGATGGCAGGTTATGTTCTAGGCGCAAGTCCTCTAGTAGGAAGGATTCCTTTGCAAGTTCATATACAAGTCTGGATTTCGTATATTTGGAAACCCCGAGGACAGTTTTTAGGAAGCGGGATTTTACTGCTTCTATAGTGCGAAGGTCGTTTGTGGTTAGCTTCTCCCATGTCAGCTCGATTCCATATGTGAGGATGGGGACTATTTTGGCTTTGAATAGCTTTACTGCTGATTGTAGGGATAACCTGTTCAATGATTTAATGTCGTATATGGCTTTAGTGGCTGCCGCAGCTCTTGACTTTGTATGCAGTTTAAAGGACTTCATTGTTGTTTGGAGCGTTACACCGAGGTATTTGAAAGAGTGTACTATTTGTAGTGGGGCTCCGTCCATTGTTACTCTATCATCGGTTGCTATTCTTCCACCTTTCCTAAAGATCATTTGCACCGTCTTGCTGGTGTTGATTTTTGACTTATTTTCCTTTGCCCATAGTTTCAAAGCATCAATTGCTCTCTGAAGTTCAGTTCTGCTATGTGTTCCTATGACCATGTCGTCTGCGTATATGTAAATCCTTACTGTCTCTGCCTCTTGTCTTAATCTCTGGACCACGTCGTAAGTGGCAATGTTAAATAACATAGGGCTTAAAGGGTCTCCTTGGAGCACACCGTTAGTTTGGATTATTTCCTTCGACATTGTTATATTATCTGAGATTTTTACGGTGTTAACTCTGAGTATGTTGTGAATCAGGGTCACTAGTTCCTTATTTTCTTCTATGATTGACTCTAGCTTTGTTGACAAGATGGTTCTGTCAAGCGTGTCGAATGCCTTTGCATAATCGATGAAGACTGCATGGAATTTTCCAGAAGTAGGTCTCAGTGCATCTTCTATATCTCCAATCAAGTTTTGTACTGCTTGGAGTGTGTTTCTCCCTGTTCTAAATCCGAACTGTTCTTCCGGGATTTTAAGAGTGGCTTCCCTGTTTAGTCTGCTTGCAATTAGTTTAGTAAGGATCTTGAGGAAGTTGTTTTCTAGGGCGATACCTCTGTATAGGTTGGGATCACTTGGGTCACCCTTCCCTTTATACAGTACTTTCACTATGGAGCCTCTCCATCCAGTTGGTATATTTCCCAATTTCAAGCATAAGTTCATTAGGTCTGTGATCTCTGGGAGTAGTATATCTAATGATCCTTTTAGATGTTCGTTGAATATCCCATCTGGTCCAGCTGCTTTGTTGTTTTTCAGTCTTTTTATTGTATCTTCAACTTCGTTTTTTTGAGAAAGGCCTTATGTATGGTTTGTCTGTCTCCGTGGGCTTCAGCGCATATGCAGACGTGGTTCCTTCCTGATTTAGTATGTTGGTGAAGTGTTCTTCCCATGTGTTCATACTTATTTTTCTGACCATCTGTGTTCTTCGAGGTTTTAGTGCCAGATAAGGGTCATTTTTGGCAGCTTCTATCATTTTTTGCTGTCTCGTATTCCAGGTGTTCCTTTCTTCTCTTTCTCAGGAGGTTTTTGTATCTTTGTCTGGAGCTACTGTATTTCTTGAGGTCTTCTTGATTTTTAGTAGTTTTCGCGACGTGTAATAACTGTAAAACCGCTTTTCGTTCCTGATAGCATTCCTTGTTGAACCAAGCTTGTGCTCTTCGTGTTTTTTGGGGAATAATGGTAGGTTTAATAATCTTTTCTAAAGTTGTGCCCGTTTTCATTGCTAATAATTGGTTGACCTGCTTCACCACTTGTCTCTTTTTATATTCCAACTGTGCGTGGCCGCTACATCCACTGTCACAATAATAATAATAATAATAATAATAATAATAATAATAATAAGTATTATTATTATTATTAAATATCTATTTACTTTGTTTATTTGAAATTTATATTTTATGCAAACAATACATTTTTATTAAAACTTGCTGCATCATATTTTCTCTTCTGCGTGATTTTTACACCCAAACCCAGTTACGACTGGAGATCAACTCGTTTTCACGCCAAGAATTTCGCTTCACTCCATTTTCAATAATATTGACCAAGTGAAAGGCAGGTTTCTTCCAAGTAACAAGATGGTTTCGCAGAAAAAAAAACGCACGTTCCTTCGATTTCTTTGAACTGGACGCCTAAGACAGGGCTTCATTCACGACCCTTCTTTAATCCGATTCTTCTCCGCGTCTATTCTTGAGGCGTTCCTCCCACCCGCGTTCTACCTCTTTCGTTGGCGCTCCTCCCCGGGGCGACGAGACGCCCTCTCCTCGCCCTCTCCTCGCCCTCTCCTCGCCCATCAGGGCGTCGCGCCCGTCATTAGCCCCGTGGGAATTGTAAACCGCGCGCGGACGGCTAATCCGGGGCGGAATGCCGGCCGCCGCCTGTTGTCGAGGCACGGCCCTCTGAAAGGAGATCGGGCGCCCTGGAGCATTGTAGGGGGCCGAGGTGTAGGCGGCAAGGAGACGAAGCAGATGGAGGAGGCCGTGGGGGAGGAGCGGGGAGGTCGCCCTGGGGCCGCGTCGCGTCGGCGGCGGCTAAGCCGCTCTCGTTTCTTCGGTCGCCCACCCCGACTGCTTCGGCGCTCGCCTCGCCTTTGACCCGCCTCGGCCCGTTATTCGGCGGCCGCCCACGCAACACGCAAGCTTACGCGACCCCGAGGACAGAGCGCACCTGCTGCGGCGACCCGCCTCCGCTTCTCCGCCTGACGACAAACGTATCCAGACCCAGACGACGAGATGCCCGGACTGTTCGGTTCATTCGCGTGATTGAACCTTTTACAAACAATTGCATGGCTTATTAAATACAAATTAAATTTAACATTTGGAAAATTATCGCAAGAGACTTCAAATAGATGTACATAAAATGAAATATTGAGTGTAGAAACGATTGTACCATTGAATACAGATTTCCAACCAATAAAATATCATAATTAATAATCATTATACTTAATTATAAATACAGTATACTATACATAACAATAATAATACATAATATGTAATAAAATCGCTTTTATTAATGTTTAGATTCACACCATTAGGTCTTAATTACTTGCGTGTCCAAAATTTTTCTCTCTTTCTTTACTAATGAAAAATACCGTACCAATATTATCTTAATATCAACATAATACATTTTACTACTTATGACTGTGAGCAAATTTCCATTCACTTGTCTTTCTCGACAACGTTTTTCCATACCCCGCCTCTGCTTCATCTGCAGCCGAGCAGCAGGCTTGAGAGGCAAAACACTACATCACATTATCCGGAGGATATGATTGGGTTGAGTGTTCCTCCGGCAGGCAGCGCGACGCGCGGCAGCCCCACCCCCAGAGGCCGGGCCTTGGCGGTACCTTGACGTCGCCTCCGCCCCCGCCCCCGCCATCGTCCCTGCTGCGAAGGCGGAGGCGGTGACTCCGGTGAGACGAAGATTGATCACCAGAAATTGCGCAGCGCGTGGGAATGAAAACGGCGCGCGCTGGTGACGACGACGACGACGACGACGTCGGCGGCGGTGATGGTAGCGAGCCGGTCTGCACCAGGGACCGATCGGCGGCATTCGCCTCCAAGAATTACTTCGCGTTAAGTGGACGAAACCTTGGGAAACGACGTGGAATACTCATAAAAACGAGAGCTCTTAAAAGCTCCTGGAGAATTGGAGGAAAAGAAAGTTTTCAGTACCTATAGACAAAATGAAATGTTATGTTACATCTGATGAGAATGGGACTGTTCGGAATTAATTCAGAATTTGAGGGTGTTCGAGTGAGGAAAAAATCTGAATTTAATACTATCAGCAATACTGAGAGTATGGGCGAAGACGTGCTAAAAAGTAGTGGTACTTATATTTCGGGATGGATATTCACACTTCTTCATTAATGGCGTGTGGGGAAAAACTATGCTTGAATCTAGAATTTTGTCTTCGTGTTTTGTTTAATACATAAAAGATTCGTAGCGAGACTATACAGCATCATGAAGTCCAGTAATCCTTACATTGTGAATATAATTTTTTTCTTTGCATTTTGTTCCTGACATTGTTTTTTCCTTCTTCACAATAATTAATTATTTTGTTTCTTAACTCAGCATTTCTTCTCTATCATTACATGCGATAAGTAAGCCCGACGTGGGAAACATTGTACACTTCCAACAATCCCAATTCATTGATGATAATTTAACAGTACGCCGTAATTTAACAGTACCAAGTGGCATAATAAACTCTTTGGACATTAGACAGTAATGCCAGAAGTTGTAAATCTGCTAAACTATTGGGAAATTCGTGGAACGCTTCTACCTTGGCTCGAATAATATCTACAAAAATAAGAATCTTCATTCAGCAACTTCCTGACTGACGTAAGCCCGAGAAACGACTTATGTCAGATGAGCTACGGTAGTTGAGCGAGGCACGCGGCACCACTCAAGTCGTCGTGCGGAGATTCCCTGACAGCGTGGGCGGGCGGCGGCTCCGTCACGTGCGCGCGCGGCCGCTCGGGCGCCGAAAAAGGTCAGCATTGTTTCGGAGACGGAGGGACTCGCCTGGCAAGTAACATTTTGGCCGCACGAGCGGGTTCCGCGTGGGCGGGACGTTGGGGAAACTGGAAGCGGCGCACTCGACGAAGGCGGAGGTGGCGGTGGCGGTGGCGGCGGCGGCGGCGGCGGCGGCGGCGGCGGCGGCGGCGGCGGCGGCGGCGGCGGCGGCGGCGGCGGTGGTGGCGGTGGCGGTGGCGGTGGCGGCGGCGGCGGCGGCGGCGGCGGCGGCGGCGGCGGCGGTGGCGGTGGCGGCGGCGGCGGAGGCGGTGACTGTGCGGAAGCGGGAGCGGGGGCGGGGGCGATGTAAATAGTGTACAGTGTAGTGATGAGTGTGTATGAATGCGAGAATGAACGTGTGAGAGAATGAGTTGTAAATATAGTTATACGAATGAATGAGTGAGTGAATGAAACAAAAAAGAAAAGAATAAGAACAATAAAAAGAACTTTAAATAATCATCCAAAACAATTGAAAAAATAAAACTAGGCTAGGCCCAAAGAGGCTAGCTCTATAATAGTTTTAAGTTAGTAATAAGTTAGTTTTCAAGTTAGTCTATTTAAGATATAGCCCTCCCGATCTCCACAAGCCTAATCGGCTGGAGAATTAATGTAGCCCGTTCATGAATAAATTCCCGCCCCTCCAGGGCAACTGGAGGGGGGAAATCGAAGAAAAGGGCGGGGGCAGGGGTGGGGTCGTTGGCTGTGGTAGACAGCAGCAGATGGGACAAGGATGAGGAAGGAAAATATTGCGTGCGGTCATTGTCCATTTTGTTCCGGAATACGCCGGGTGCTGATATGAGTATCATGAAAAACAACCGTTCAGAGAAGCTGGTCAACAGAATTCTCCTCCTCCTGGTTAACGTGGCTATGTACTCAGTGCCGAAACTCCACCACAGTCTGGACTGGAACCCCCAGGACCTCCAGTCGGTGTCGCTCCAATGGCTTCAGTTGTTGCCCTGTGCTGTCTCAGCCGGGGACGGTGATTGTGGTGGTGGAACTGGTTGTTGTTGGTGGCAGCAGCGACGGCCTCTGACCCCCTCGCCGCGGGGCCGAGTGCTAGAGCCCAGCCACACAGGTGCACAGTGCAGCAACCGCGAGCCGGAATTCCTTTTTCCCAGGTGGTCTGGAAGGAAATGTTAGGACTCGAGATAATAAAAGAGAAGATGCCAAATCCGTTCAATAAATGGTTGTGTTTTTGTTATTATGTTTCTTTTTTGTCATTACCTTATTAAAGTGAATGCTGTTTGTATTGGTTATAAGATACGTGTTAGGATCTATCGAGAAATCAAAGAATATAACCAATGTAATCAGCAACTAATGTATGCTCGTTGTTCCCTTTTTTGGTCCACATGCACATAACAATATTTGCGTGGGGAGGGGAGGGAGGCATTCGAACTTTTTATTCCGCAATATTATACTTGTCAAATTAACCCAGTGGTCTTCTATTCTACAATTATTACTGATTTGAACTAATGGCATACTTAGAATTAAATATTGCATTAAAATTGTCTTTGTGTTTTTACTCATGAAGTTACATTTTTGCAATTGAGCTTTAACGGAAATCAGTAATTTTAACGTGGTTCCCCGTTCAAAGCGTTCAAAGATAGATTAAAAAAATCCTATATGTAGGTGTATTCCAGAGCAACCATAAGCCTTACACGCATATTGAGCGTGAATTAAACAACAGTTTTGGATTTTGTTCTACGATAATAAAATATAAAACATTGTTTTGTGAATGTATATCCCACGAGTTATTAAAGAATTGGGTAAACTTCATACCGAATGGAACACATTTATGTATTAACGAAGTTAATCGTGAAAGCAACGCTCATCTGGAATTTTGATTGGAACGCGTACATAAATGGTCAGATTACGCAATTGCACACGCGTTCACAAGTGCAGTGTCCGCTCATATAACTTGCAATCCACGAATCGATGCGTTTCTTGATCATCGCAATACAACGAGTTATCACGCGCTGCCGATGTGAAATTTATCGAGAGGATCACCAGCCCCGGGTTTCCCAGGCTGGATATTGGCCTGACGCCTCCCCTCTCACCCCTCTCACCCCCTCCCTCCCCCTCTCACCCCCTCACCCTCAGCGCGCCCCGCTCCGCGCCGACGCCGCTGCTGCCAAAGCGCCGAAAAATTGTTGGCGATGTGTCGAGAGTTTGACAGGCGCGGGACAAGGGGTGAAGGACGAGATGGACCAAACTCAGCCAGGGGTTACTGTGGCCCAGCGACCGCGGTGCCAGCGGGGCGAGCGAAGACGGGGTGAGATAAAGGGAGGGAGGAAAAGAGTTCGGAGCGTGGGTTGTGGGATGGACTCGGGGCACAGTGGAAATTTCGTTACGGTGGACAACGCCGTAGAGGTTGAACGCCAAAAGCTGCAGAAGGCTCTTTTGTTTGGATTTGCACTATAATTCGTTGAGGAGAGGAAAAAGTGCAGAAGCTTGTAATGACAAAACAAGAATATATATAGTCGTTTATAGGAATAAGTAATTGATAAAAGAACTTGAGATAAGAGTTACAATGCTGTCGCGGAAACCGGATTTATAGTCATCACAGAAACCAGGTGAAGAAAGGATAGATGTGGAAACGAGAGGGCTATAGGCCCGAGAGTGATAACTAGAGCTCGGATATTCAGGCATTTATTTTATCTAAAATAGGCATGCAAAAAGGCATTTCTTCTTGCTAAAATAGAAGTGCAAATGGTTTGTAAGGAATTAAAATCCATCAAACAAACATTACGGTAAAAAATAATAATTAAAATGATTCACATTTTAATTCCAACTTTAAAATATTCATCAACTTCCACGTGTGCATGGAAGGAAACGATCGTTTCTTTGAAGTTTTGATTGCACATGACCACCAATGTACTTTACATACTCCTTTTTTTAAGAAAGATTATTTTTCAGTTCCACCTCTGGAAATTATTCGTAGTGACAAATTAAATTTCGGCATTATGACTATGACTCGTTTCACTTGTGACGCTGTCTCTACGAAATACTATTGTGGACATTAATTTGAATGCCGGAATGGCAAGAGTGAAAACGCGATTATTTTCATTCTTCACACTTGTTAAAACGACAGCTATGAGAAGGTGCTCGAAAGGCATCGGAAGCCATTCCCAAAGGCAGGATGGGATTCCTGAACAAAGCATGTCGGCATCAACGACAGAAATCAAAATCTCTGACGGTAGCAAATTCATTTGGATTTTAACATTTCTTGTCCCTGGAGCGTCCCCTTGCAGGAAAGACAAAACGAGTTAGCTCCTTCGTTGTCTAGGCTTGCTGATATATGTTCAGCGTAATTAAGATCGGTGCCAGGTGAAAAAGGGAAATGAAGCGAAAGGGAAAGAAGGCTGCAATAAAACAAAATACTATAAATAGGCATGAGAATCTAAAAAAATGTTAAGAAAAGCCAAATTGCAAATCTTCTAAAACAACTCCAGAAGTACTAGTAAGCGATTCCTATTGTTAGCTCTTAAAATAGTAACAATAATAATAATAATAATAATAGTAATAATAAAAACACATTTGCAAAAGTCCCGGGCTCCAATGATAACTCTCCACATTGACAATGAGAAATTGTAACAGATTGTGGACACGTGCAATTAGGAGAAGTGTGATAAAGAAGTGAAATAATACAAAACCGGGACATGGAAATACAAAAAGTATTGGAAATGGAAAAAAAAACTACAAAAATGAATGAAAACTGAAGTAAATGAGTACATAATAGTATAATATAGTGACAATGAGTATAATATAGTTGTATTTATATTTATTATGTATAGTATATATTGAGATACAGCGTACCAGGAAAGACTCTCCGCACCGAGCCGAGTCAGGGACTGCCATCGCTGCCGCTCCCGTCTCAGCTTCACCGCCGTACGAGACGCTAGTGTCGCGTGTGCGCCTTCATCTAGCCATACCCCCCCGTCCTCCTTTTTTTTCAGCCCCCTAGGATGGTCCTAGCTCTGTAATACGAACACTGTGTGGACAGCAATCACATCAGCATGGTGTCACTACGGAGAAAGTTTTCTAGCCACTATACTTACGCAATACATGTACTGCATTATATTATATTGGAGTAGTATAAGTAGTAATGTGGTGGGGTCGGCAAAGCAAAGGAATCGATAATTGGAGGGAAGAAAAGGAGGAAAGGGAGTGGGATGCGCTTGGGCGTGCAGGGCGAGGCGTAGTCGGTCGGCCCGGGCAGGCGAAGGCGCGAAAGCGGGGCCCGAGGGCAGACGAAGCCGACGGGGGATTGGAGCTGACAGCGCGCCGCGCTGCGAACGGATGCCGCGAGAGATCCACTGCGGATGTGTTGAAGCTTGCGAAAGGAGATTTTTACGTATCAAGCGACTGTCTGCCACTTCCACTCCAGAGCTCTGCTGCCGCCGCTCTTTCCACCCCCCACCCCGTCCCCCTTCGGTGGCTCCGGCTGCGGAGACTGGTGCGCGGGGCGGGGAGAAGGTCCGGACGGGGAGGTGAAAGGGCATTGAAGGATGCAAATAAAAATAGAAGGCAAAAGGAGAGAATAAAATCGTTTTCGAGTTGGAGGCAGAGGTCTCTCCTGGGGGAACGCACGCTCGACGGGACGGCCCGGCCCCGCCTCCGGGGGGCGGCGGCG
Source organism: Acheta domesticus (assembly GCA_031308135.1). NCBI lineage: Eukaryota > Metazoa > Arthropoda > Insecta > Orthoptera > Gryllidae > Acheta > Acheta domesticus. The sequence continues at coordinate 19,415 of JAHLJT010006887.1, forward strand.
GCGGCGGGAGCGAGTGCTGTTGGGGGCGGCGAAGCAAAGGCTGCTCCGCGAGTGGGGTCAGGCGCGGGCGGCGTGGGGGAGCGGCGTGGGGGGCGGGGAAGAGGCGGAAGGGGCGGCTCGAGGGAGGAATCGTGGCCGAGTGCTGTGGATGAGAGGATAGATCGAGGCACGGAGTGTGCGTGGGGGCGACCCGTGATGGCGAGGATTTGACTGGAAGACGGGCACGAAATAGAGCGGCAGTTTGGGGCATATTGGGTTGGAAAGTGAAACAGCGAGTCCCGTCGAGTAGCAAACGATTGACATAGGCGTGCGCGGCTTGAAGCAAGAGGCGGCCAAGCGACTGCGTTCTGAGCTACCTTTTGTATTAAACATTTTTACTTACATTTATTTATTTTTATTTATTTATTCAATAGGTTTACAATGTATTAGTATACTTTTTCCTATAACCATTATACATATTTTATATTTATATTGGTTACATTATTTTTAATTAGTTTTTTTCCATTTTGTCTTATTTTTACAATCTTCTATTTTTAATTTTTTGTTCTTCATATTTTTCAATATTCCGTGTATCCATGTATTTTTGGTCTACCTCTTTTTCTTCTACCAATAGGCATCCAATTTAATATTTTTTTTACTTACATTTATTATATTTAATTACTATGTACATAAGACATACGACGAGGGGAAAGTGTTTACAAGTCTAAGATGTAATTAATAAATTAAATTGTTGTAATGAGCATCGTTTACAGAGTCTGCGGATAGCCTTAAGTTCCTGTTTCCAAAAGTTGTCTAAGAATTTCCCAAACTGTCAGGTTAAAGAAGGGGAAAGTCAAGGGTTGAAAATATTAACGAAAATAAATTGTTATATAATGTAAAATCCTTTCAAATTTTCAGAGGGTCCGTGGCCCCATGATCCTTTCTTCGCACGCCTATGCCGATAGATGTGATTACAAGGCAAATTTAGAGCCAAGCCATCACTAATATACGGTAGCGATTTACATATTGAGACCGAAACAGTTTTTAACAAGCGCACTTGTTTCTCTGAAACGCGAGCAACATTTGACAGAGCTGCATACTCGAGATTCTGTACAAAGTTTATGTCTTGCTCTATGTTAACTGATTCTTTTCTCCACAAACCCAATATTCTGGACTGAATGAAATAACAATTCGTGTAAATGTGCTGTGCAGTAAGAAAGCATTCCCAGAAAAAGCACTTAACAAAATTTCGTACATCATGCTATGCTGGTTTGAGGGGTCGTGGGTGGTGTACGGGGTATGAGGTAGGCATGGCGGGAAGAGGTGGGCGAGAGAGCTGCGAGAGAAGGTTTAGTGTTGGAGGGAGGTGGGTGAGGCATGGGCAAAGACAGCGATTGGAGGTGTCGTGGGAGGTTTCGGTTCATTTGATTGATTCGTGATTCCGAGCGAGTCAACTACAGAGGTCATTAGTCCCGTAAGTGTAGTGCTTATTCTTCCTCGGGTGGTGGCGGTGATCTTTTCCCCGCTGGATGTCGAGATCCTGCGTCAACCTAACGTCGACCAGCGGGATTTCCCCTCAACCAGGTAACTCCCCCCAGCGGGGCACCGTCCCAGCCGGGACAAGCTCTAAACCTCCCGACTGGTCTCCCTGTATCTGTGGTAGTGTAGTGCATGTTAGTGTAAGTGTGTGTAAGGGGTGAGGATGACAAAGGAAAGGGAAGGAAAGATCGCGCGGTTCGTGGCCCGTTTGTTAGGACTGGCTCCGGCATTCGCCTGGTGTTGATCGGAAAAAAAAAGCACGGAAAACCACCGATCAGAGCAGCCGGCGCTAGAATTCTCCACCGACAGCGACTGAATTCGACCTAGCTGACAAGCTAGTGTCGAAAACTGCCACCGTCGGGACTCTTACCTAGGAGTTTTCGAGGATGGGTAGGGACGGCGGGCGGAAAGGGGCGGACGCGAGGGAAGGATTCAGGCTGGGGGGAGAGGAGGGCCTGGAGTGAGAAGAGGCGTGGGCGGCGGTGGTTTCGGGAGGCGGCGTCGTGACCCGCGGCGCGGCGCTGATAACATTCACGCGCGAGGC
>JAHLJT010006889.1:0-29446 GCA_031308135.1 Acheta domesticus
CCTTGTCTGACGTGCACGTGCTGTTTATTCTGTTCTAGCTCCACTACATGGCGCTGTAGAACAAAATCGTTCAAATGCAACCCGCAACACAATTGGCAGGATTTTTTTAATCTCCATCGTTAAATAACTCCTGAAAGCCGCATTCTAGGGCATTCAAAACTAAGCTTTTGAGCCGAATGATTCAAGGAAACGTTTGTAACATCTTAATCTACAGGATGAGCTCTTCTTCAACATTCTATTCCGTTTTCTGCTGGTCCCGCGCTTCCCGATATTACCTCTCCTGCTCAGACACGAGCAGAATCTGTAATAAAATGAATGAGAGGGACAGAGCGGCAGAGACAGGATGAGGGAAGGAGAGAGACAGTGAGAAAGGGCGATGGGATGGGAAAGAGAGATGAAGGGCAGAACGTCTGCCGAGCTTTCCTAGTGTTCTATATATGGTACTCTATATATGCTAGATGCAACGGAGCATAGCCTTGTACGGAAACTTCGCCGCTTGATTCCGTTAAAACGTTTTGTCGTACGTGAAAAATGAATAGACCCATTTTAGTACATAATTCCATAAACTTTTATTTTTGTGACCTCTGACCTTCAATGAGTTTTTTTGGCCGGGCCGCTATCGTTGCCTATTTTTAATTTGTTGTTTGAAACAACTAAATAAAGCGATTGAAAAAAGAAAATCTTTGATATCATTTTAATAGTAGTGAAGGCCTTTTTCGGGCTAAAGTGACTGGGCTATTACGGAAAGTCAGGCGTGGATGGCGCGACTACAGAAATAACGGCGCGCGGCCATATTAAAGGTTCTATAGAGCGATTTTCCTAACTCTGCCCTCAAAGCCCTATGGTCACGATGGAACACGACCTTTCTCCGTTGTGCCGCTAGAGGTCTCGCGATCGCAACGCAGCCAGGTCGGTCTGACTGAGAACATCGCGAGATACCCTGACATATTCCACCTGAAGACGGCCCTTCAGGACAGAGTTAGAAAAAATCACATTTAGTTGACGCCCTTGGTCTCGTGAGGACGAAAAGGGGCGAAGCAGTATCGTGGCATTGTTGCTCTTGTATTGATACAGAAGAAGTTTTGAAACAGCCGCTATCTCCTTATTTGCTCATGTTCTGACGTGTTCTTAGAACGCTGAACCTTAGGTTTCCAGTATTTTTTATTGTTTCGTTTAATTTTGTGGTTTTCTTGTGCACGAGGAATTGGAGCGTCCAGTGTCTGTGTTCGTTGGCCTGAATGAGACCCAAGAGAATGTTTGCAGTGACAAAGAGAAGGTAAGAACAACATACTATTAAATGAAAAGCATTACATATATGGAAACCAAAACCGATCACAGAAAACCCCGAGCAACGCGATTTTTGGCCCAGACACTATCCAAATTTTTACCAATTCAACCTTTGGAACGTCAAGGTTTCACGAATAATTCAGTCGTTTCAAGCAAATTGATGCCCAATGATTCATGAACTCCTTTATTCATTCATCTTTCCGACTACAGTAGTGACTTTCTCAATACGCATTTGCCACGATTGCAGCACGAGTAGGTTATACTTGTATCTGAAGTGAGATAGAATCTGGTCCCACCAGCAACTTCTTTTCTTCGATTTTGACTGTTGGCACCTTGCCACTCCGAAGAATCGAGTTGATACGAGCTTGGCTAAAGTGAATGAACAAAAGTCGCATTCCCCGAGGTTTTCTTCCGAAATATTCTTAGGTGTTCGTTTTGTACCACGTGTACTTACAAATATTGTCATAGGCACCAAAAGCGTTCGAAATAATGTCACCTGTTCGCTGTATTAACTATTCAGGTGATGAATTCGGACTTTAAACTGGTTCACACCGCCTTCATGTGGCCCTGGCGCGGAAATTGTAAATGGCAAAGAGAATGCGTTACACCACTCGGACGTTCGATAACTGTCACGAATTTCACAAGCGTTGATGGTTGGCAAAACTGCTTGCCATCGGGAGAAACTGTCTTCTACCAGTCACTGGTAACTATACACGTGGGTTTCTTTGCAACAAACTGTGTTGCTGGAGACGCTGTCGTTTCTTTGAAATCTCGGGAACGTGTATTTAATTCTCGTGATGTCACAGCTGGCGTCTTTGGTGCTGCCCTCTAGGGATAGAGTAACGAAACACCTCCCCTCTTGATAGGCATCTGTTTAGTGCTGTGAAGTGATACGAATGTCTTTTTTTTTTTAGCTGCAGGATCCTCTGGAATTCTGTTGTGAAGATTCCTCTATTAAACAGGAGGATCCTCTATGTTCCTCAGGTGAGTGGGAAAGTTTTTTCAATAATTTTGGAATAACAGAGGGCAGAGGCGTCCCCTCTGAAAACAAGAGCTGGGCATTGCGCTTCTGGGCCCTTCGATCCAATTTTCAGTGAAAACGTTTGAAATTAGTTTTGAGCGATCGTAAGAGGGAGCACCTCCCTACGTGACGCGTTTCTGTGAGGGATTTCGTACATTTTTTCGACATTTTGTGCTGTTTTCGTCTGATTCTACATTTTTTTGGTCCATATTTAGACATTTCTGTGGGAAATAATGTGAGTCGCCGACTTTAACTGTGGGTTCGAAAGTTTCTTCTTTTTTTAGCCCCGGAGACTTCCGCTGCATTGTACGTTGTCTTTGTAAAAATTCCGTTTTTTTCGAGTTTTTGGAAATTTCAAGGTTTTTTCCGCCTATTTAGTACCACATTTTTTACTTTCATGTGTACGTACGTAGTGTAGGGAATGTTTGGTAATGCTGCGCGAAGAAAAGCTAATTTTCGGGAGAAAAAAAAAAAACATTGCCAGCCCCTGATTACGAAAAACTGAAAAATTTATTTGCTAAATTAAGAAAAATCCTTTAACATGTGGTGCAGCCAGAATCCGTCTTGTGGGTTCTTAATACCGCAAAATCAATTGAAAGCAAAACGTCGCAGTTTGTCAACAACGCTAGCGACTAAACCGTTCAGCCGATTTTCTGCAGTATTGATATTCCCGATCGATCTGGCTGATCTCGTGGCCTCTTGAACTTTAAAACAATATTTTAATTTTCTAAACAAAACTCTGAATTTTCTAAAATAGCAAAATTTTTGTCGGCATCTTCCAACAACTATCGGACTTAAAACTAGTGGTGCTAGAAAACGCCACGGATATTCTATTTCCTTGGGTCTCGGCTAGCTATTCGGACATGCCACATACTCTCGCCAGCTGCCATCTATCGCCGCCCCAAACTACAGTTTATTGACATTTTCTTAATTTGTCGGTTTCCTAATAATTGAACGGAAATGTTCATTTTAAGAATATTCAAGAACAGTAAAAACCTCGTCCGAAATGGCAATTTCCTTTTAAAAAATTGCAGTTTTAAGAAATTGGCGTTTTTTTGCGACACTGAAAATCTTTGTTAGAGGTCTATTTAAACGCTTTCACTCACAAAGCTTTTAATTATTTAATGGTTTTTAGTTGTTACATAATGGTTATTACATCATGTAATAAAAGGAAATATAAATATTAGCAGACTACTTACTAATCTTCGTGAAAAAAATGTTAATTTTTTCAAAGAAAACGTATGCTAGCCTAAAACTAGTGTATTGCTTACAAGACTTCCAGAAAAAGTTATTAGCACTTCAACTAGTTTTATTTGAGAGATTTTGATAAAATGAATCCAACCATTTACCTAGTCAATATAAATTGCCAATGATTTCTGTGCATAATCTATTATATAAGCTACCTAAAAGTAAGATGCTCTTTCATAACATGAAATTACACAGTCATTTACATACATGGTTTCATGATGTGTGGATACGAGTTATGTCATGAAAGTAAGTTTAAAATAGTAAAATGAAAAAACATTTAAGAGTAAAATGTACCTTTTAAACGTTGTGTATCCGAAAAACAGCAACGTGTTTATGTAAAATATAAAATAAGTCCTTAAGTTTTGGAAATTTTCGTTTATTTTTTCAACTATGAAAATGTTTTTGTTTTTTCGCGCTTCGTTACATAACTTTCCTTTTCCTACGTATACACTCAGTATACGGGAAAGTAAAAAAATGCAATCGTTTTCCATTTCTGGAGACTGTTTCGTCCCATAAAAGCAGAATTTGATGTAGCTGTTGTGGTATAGTGAGGGATCGGGTGTGCGATGGGAAGTAATTGTGTGTTTGCGCAGGCGCGGAGGACGAGGGGAAGCGGAACGCTGGCGGGCGGCGGCGGAGGAGACCGCAGGAGGAGACTTGCTGCTTCGCCCTCGGGGCTGCAGGTGCACGTGGGCCGTCAGGCCCCCAAGGAGCGCCCTGCCGCCCTCACTTCTCCCGAAGGCCTCCAACATCCCACGCACGCGCCCACGGGAGACAGATCGCACGCAGATACGCGCACGCACACGGGAAAAATCCAGCGCAGCTGCAGCGTGTGCGGGAAGGCATTGAGCAAGACATCAAAACTCACCGTTCATATGCGCACGCACACGGGAGAACGCCGGCACAGTTGCAGCATGTGCGGAAAAGCATTCAGCTTAAAATCAAGCCTCACCGTTCATATGCGCACGCACACGGGAGAACGCCCGTTCAGTTGCAGCATATGCGGAAAAGCATTCAGCAAAAAAACACACCTCTCATCTCATATGCTCACGCATACAGGAGAACGCCCGCACAATTGCAGTGTGTGCGGTAAGGCATTCAGCCAGAAATCAAGCCTCACCGTTCATATGCGCACGCACACGGGAGAACGCCCGCACAGTTGCAGCATGTGCGGAAAAGCATTCAGCTTAAAATCAAGCCTCACCGTTCATATGCGCACGCACACGGGAGAACGCCCGTTCAGTTGCAGCATATGCGGAAAAGCATTCAGCAAAAAAACACACCTCTCATCTCATATGCTCACGCATACAGGAGAACGCCCGCACAATTGCAATGTGTGCGGTAAGGCATTCAGCCAGAAATCAAGCCTCACCGTTCATATGCGCACGCACACGGGAGAACGCCCGCACAGTTGCAGCGTGTGCGGGGAGGCATTCAGCTTAAAATTAAACCTTGGTACTCATATGTGTATGCACACGGGAGAACGCCCGCACAGTTGCAGCATGTGCGGGAAAGCATTCAGCCAAAAAATAACCCTCTCATCTCATATGCGCACGCATACAGGAGAACGCCCGCACAGTTGCAGCATATGCGGAAAAGCATTCAGCAAAAAAACACACCTCTCATCTCATATGCTCACGCATACAGGAGAACGCCCGCACATTTGCAGTGTGTGCGGTAAGGCATTCAGCAAGAAATCAAGCCTCACCGTTCATATGCGCACGCACACAGGAGAACGCCCGCACAGTTGCAGCGTGTGCGGGAAGGCATTCAGCAAGAAATCAGACCTCATCATTCATATGCGCACGCACACGGGAGAGCGCCCGCACAGTTGCAGCGTGTGCGGGAAGGCATTCAGCCAGAAAAGAACTCTCAACACTCATATACGCACGCACACAGGAGAACGCTCGTTCAGTTGCAGCGTGTGCGGGAAGGCATTCAGCAAAAAAACACACCTCTCATCTCATATGCTCACGCATACAGGAGAACGCCCGCACATTTGCAGTGTGTGCGGTAAGGCATTCAGCAAGAAATCAAGCCTCACCGTTCATATGCGCACGCATACAGGAGAACGCCCACACAATTGCAGCGTGTGCGGGAAGGCATTCAGCCAGAAATCTACCCTCAACATTCATATGCGCATGCACACGGGAGAGCGCCCGCACAGTTGCAGCGTGTGCGGGAAGGCATTCAGCTTAAAATTACACCTTTGTACTCATATGCGTATGCACACGGGAGAATGCCCACACAGTTGCAGCGTGTGCGGTAAAGCATTCAGCCAGAAATCTACCCTCGCCACTCATATGCGCACGCATACAGGAGAACGCCCGCACAGTTGCAGCATGTGCGGAAAAGCATTCAGCCAAAAAATAAACCTCTCATCTCATATGCGCACGCATACAGGAGAACTCCCGCACAGTTGCAGCGTATGCGGAAAAGCATTCAGCAAAAAAACACACCTCTCATCTCATATGCTCACGCATACAGGAGAACGCCCGCACAGTTGCAGTGTGTGCGGTAAGGCATTCAGCTTAAAATCAAGCCTCACCGTTCATATGCGCACGCACACGGGAGAACGCCCGCACAGTTGCAGCGTGTGCGGGAAGGCATTCAGCCAGAAATCTACCCTCAACATTCATATGCGCATGCACACGGGAGAGCGCCCGCACAGTTGCAGCGTGTGCGGGAAGGCATTCAGCTTAAAATTACACCTTTGTACTCATATGCGTATGCACACGGGAGAACGCCCGCACAGTTGCAGCGTGTGCGGTAAAGCATTCAGCCATAAATCAACCCTTGCCACTCATATGCGCACGCACAGATAGATCTGCCTCGGGGCAAACGCATTAAGCTTTGACGAGTGCGATGTGGCTGTCACCAGTCAACATTCAGCTGTCGGACTCCGTTCGTCGCAAGTGCGATCATACCATGCGTCGAGTGCTCTGCAACTTCTCGAGGATATTCTGTAAGTCTCAGCGCTGTTCTCTTCGCAGGGAAGTTTAAGAGTTCAAGCAACGATTTGTATGTACATGTTCTGGGTCTGTGTAAATAAATGTTGGGTGTGGAAATCTGGAAAACCTTTGAGTTTTATTTAGAGTTTTGCTGTTTTCCCTAACGGAATTTTAAACCTGCTGTTTACTAACTTTGTAACTGCAGGGGTCACGCGACATCGAATTTATTCCAAGAACTTTCGGTTTTGTTAAGGCTCTGGAGTGTTGGTTGAGATTTCTTGGGAGAGGACTCCTGATTGATTGTATTATGCTGCTGGAATTCGTCACGTGTGCCCACTGCAACTGGAGCAGACTGTTGCCTCTGAAATGCGATAGGAAATCTCAGTGTTGGTACGCACGCGGAAACGCCAGGAAAAAAAATAAAAACTGGAAAAGTCAGCGAGTATATAATTTTATTACATGGAATATTGTACTGTATATTAAAATTATTGTGCTTTGTGCAAAGTTAGCATCCCCCCTAATGTATAAAGGATTTTGTTGGTAGCGAACAATCCTGGGTAATACGGTGATTAATTGTGTCAAATCGGTTAAAACTATGTGACGATTGGAGGAGAAGATCTGCGCAATTTTTCTGGAGTTCCAGAATTCCTTCGGATTATATTAACTATAAATATTGGATAAATGAATAAAGGGTTAATATAACAAACAAAATAAATAATAGATAAATTAGACGATTTAGTAGGTAAAGTAGAACATGTTGGTAAAGAACTTATTCAATCTATTGAAAATGAACATGCTATACAAATAGAATCTGAAAAGCATGATTTTGATTATGATACTTTATTTCCAATACCATCACCACCATCAGAATCATCATTTGAAAAGAAATTATATGAATCAGCAGATACTCAAAAAGATTTGAATTAGAAAATAAATTGAAAACAATAGAAGCTGTAGAAAAGAAAAAGAACTGAAAAAAGTTAAATATTTAGGACCTAAATTAACTGAATATCTTAATAATGCTAATGATCCTGGATTTGGTTTCAGACCTGTAGGTAAATATAAATATGTTGGTGATACAAAAAATGGACTTTGATAACAATAGCATTATTGTACAAGGGAAAAAATATGAAGGTAGTGATGGATTATTAGGTCTATTAACAAATAAATCATTATCAGATATTGAATATACAGATGAAGATTTAGAAAGTTATAAAGAAATTGCAATTAAAACACATCTTATTTTTAAAGATAATTATCCAAATACTAATCAAGTTCGATCAAATGTTGGGGAAAAATGGAATAAGATATTTAAAGGATTATGGGCTGAACAAAAAAAAAACAAGAACAAATTCTGTTACATCACCTAAAACTGGAATGGGTGTAATTAAAAAATATAATGAAGAACCTGGTGAATATGTTTGGATGAAAGATGTTCAAGAGTTTATAGATAGATTATTAGTGATACATGGTGAAGAAAAAGCTGGTAATGATATTTTTTAACGAAAAATAAGTGTTATAATTATTCTTACAGGTAAATTTCAAGATTTTATTACTCATAGTGCTAAAGGAATTCCGTACCTTATACGATTTTTACATAATATACCTCATACATTTTGGAAATCTTAAAGACATGGTGCTGGAATTTTAATTTGGGTTATTGATAATTTACCATTTGAATTACATCTTCCAGGGGCCCGTCGAGGTGGGTTGGTCCACGTCCTGACGGGGGGATGCAGAGAAGGCTCTCAAGTGTTCCTTTCTCCATTTTTTTCATCTTCTTGCTTCTCATTTCATGTCATGTACGTTCTTTTCACTCCTTTTTCTTCCTCACTGGCCTTCTCTGTATGCTGAACGCCCACCCATGTGTTTGCCGTGCATGGCGACCCGTGTCGGAGGGAATGTGTGTCCTGGCAGTTGAGGGACCTGTTTGTTTCCCTATCTAGTCCTAGTGCTACTGTTCGCCTTGCACTAAGGGGTACGTTGGTTACGTATTTTGGGAAACATTCCCTGTAGGTTCCAACACACTCGCTTTGGCCCCGGACTCTTCTAGACGGGCGGTCGGGAGCTAACCCACTCCCGATCAATCGGCTCGGACTAGGTCTTGTACTGAACTCCAGGGTGAGCGGGGGAATCCACGGCGGTGCAGCGCCGTGTTATTCCCCCACTATATCCTCGTGGCAACCCTGGCACTCCGATGGAGTGTCCCCTTGTTGGGCTCCGTGGTGGGTGGGGACCACGAGGATGAACCTATTCCATCTATATGGATATTTCACCTTTCCCCCCGCCCTCTTCCGCAAGGAAGAGGAGATGTGCCGAAAGAACCATTGACTTAAATAGTTTCTTTTCTAGAGAAGAAGATCGACCCAAGATGCCTCGTTTCCTCCTCATGTCATGCGCTGAGGAAGGTAAAACTTTTAAAACTGTAAGTGCTGTCCGTCTGGCGCGAGCCATAGAAGAGGCTTACGGGAAGCTCCAAGCGGTCGTGCGTCAGAGGAACGGAACGATTCTTTTTGAAGCACGTACCGACGAGCAAATAGGAAAAATTAAAAATACAAAGCAGATTGCCGGCCTCCAGGTAGTAGTCACGGTCCATCCCACCTTGAACCTGTGCAAGGGCGTGGTAAATCACGAGGACTTTGCTTCAGAAACGGAGGAAGATCTTCTAAACTTTTTTAAGACCTATGGCGTGACTCAGGTGTACAGGATCGGAAGGAAGGAGCAGGGGAAAGTGATCCCTACTTCTACCCTGATCCTTACTTTTGACCGACCATCTCTCCCGGAAAGGATCGTTACCGCTTTCTACAACCTCCGTGTGCGGCAGTATGTGCCGAACCCTTTGCGCTGCTTCAAGTGCCAAAGGTTTGGGCATACTCAGCAGCGATGTATGTCAGTAAACGCGGTTTGCGGGAAGTGCGGATCGTCAGTTCACGACCAACAACCCTGCGACAAACCACCGCACTGTGTGAATTGTGAAGGCGATCACCCAGCCAACGACAACAAGTGCCCCACGTTTCTCCGGGAAAGGGAAATCCAAAAAATAAGAGTAACCGAAAAGGTTTCCTTCCCTGAGGCGAAGCGTAGGTTCCAAACCAGGAATCCAGTGGACCTATCACGATCCTTTTCCAGTGCTGTGAAACCTAAGTCCCCGGGGGTAACAGCGAGTTGTCAAACTCACTATACCCCAGCGGTAGTCTCACATTTCAGTTGTCAGGTGTCGCCGGTCGACTTCCCCGAAGATTCGGCGTGCATCCAAGGTGGGAAAATTATAATTCCCACAAAGTACAAAAAACCTGTCCAGAAACTCCACCAGACATCGACCACCTCAACTGAAACTTCTACTGAAATCGATCTTAAGCAGACACCGCCTCCCAGGAAAATACGTCATCCAAATCCCGTCCTCCTCTTTCTGTCTCTGAGAATCACATCGGACGATCCTCCAGCTCTTGTAGATCTCGGTCACCCGTGGCCAAAAGTCGGGAAATCCCCCGACACAGACGACCTTATCCAGCAGCAGTCAGGATGACTCTGCTGGTGATGAGGAACCCCACGAGAGTTCCTCTAAAACCTTTCAGAAGGTGAGAAAGAAAAAAAAGCAACCAAAGAAATAATTTCTCATAATGGCTCTCTCATGGAACTTAAATGGTCTTCGTGCTCACTCAGAAGAATTAAGATTAATAATTTCTCGCCACAAACCATTTATAGTCTGTCTTCAGGAAACTCATCTTCTCCCTCTTCATCCCCTGTCTCTTCGCGGATTTAACATCTATCGGTTTGATCAAGACGACGGACTTCGTGCTCACGGCGGCGTTGCGGTACTCATCCGCGACTCCCTGTTCTCGGAGGAACACAACGTTCGAACCGACCTCCAAACAGTGTGCGTACGGGTACACCTACCATCCTTCTCTTTTACGGTGTGTAGTATATACATTCCCCCTGGCAAAGTCGTGTCACAAGAGGAACTCGAAGATGTTTTTTCTCAGTTGCCCGCCCCTTTTTTTATTGCGGGGGATTTTAATGCCCACAATCCCCTCTGGGGTGGCACGAGGACCTGCCCGAGAGGTTCTATCCTCGAAAATATTATTGACCAGCAAAACTTAATTCTTCTGAACTCCGGGAATCACACTCATTACTCCATGGCGTCAAACACCTTCTCGTCAATCGATCTGGCACTCTGCAGTCCATCCTTATCTACCATGGTAGAGTGGACCGTACTCGATGATCTACATGGGAGTGACCATTTTCCCATTTTGGTCCACTTTAATGTCCCTGATTTAGACGTCATCTACCCTCCTCGCTGGCTATTCCATCGAGCCGACTGGGATACATTCAGCGAGAAAATTATAATGCCAGACCACTTCTCAAATAATATCGATACCTTGGTGGCCCAATTCACAGACGCCGTTCTTCGCGCAGCCACCATTGCAATCCCGAAGTCTACGTGTCGGCCACGACGCGTCCCGGTGCCTTGGTGGAATGCTGACTGTGCCACCACGGTGCGTGACCGAAAGCAAGCACTCGCGAGGCTCAATAGGTTCCCCACCGCATCAAACCTGATCGATTTCAAAAGAAAGCGGGCCAGAGCCAGATTAGTAATACGGGAAAGTAAGACCGCTTCCTGGAGAGCCTTTATTTCTTCTCTTTCTTGCCATACCCCGCCTAAAGTAGTATGGCGAAAGATCCGACAGATCGGAGGAAGATTTTCCCCATCATCTGTCCAGGACTTCTTATTAATGGAAATCTTATTACTTCTCCAGAAAAAGTAGTTGAGGAATTGGCCTGTCATTATGAAAATTCCTCCAGTTCCTTACACTACTCCCCTAGCTTCTTGAAAACGAAGAGTAGAATGGAGAAATGCAGATTGGACTTCTCTACCTGCCTGGAGGAAGATTATAACGCCCCTTTCTCCATGGATGAACTTTCCTGTGCGCTCACCCGTGGGAAAGATTCTGCTCCAGGACCAGACCAAATACACAACCAAATGTTAAAACACCTGCCGGAAGAGGCACGTATCTTTCTCCTCCGTATCTTCAACAAGATTTGGATGGAACATACCTTCCCTAGAACCTGGCGCGAAGCGATTATTATTCCTATTCCTAAAGATGGAAAGGACAGGACAAAGCCGTCAACCTACCGTCCAATCTCGCTCACAAGCTGTATATGCAAACTTCTGGAGCGAATGGTGAATACGCGTTTGGTCTGGCACCTGGAGCAGAGAAACCTACTTACACCCATCCAATGTGGTTTCAGGAAGAACAGGTCAACCATGGACCACCTTGTCACCCTCACCACACAGATCTCCACTGCTTTCGTGCTACGTCAACACCTGGTAGCAATTTTCTTTGATATAGAGAAAGCTTATGATACTACCTGGAGGTACGGCATTCTTCGCACCATCCATTCTTGGGGTCTTAGGGGCCGGCTCCCCCTTTTTTTAGTAGCCTTTCTTTCCTCAAGATACTTCCGCGTTCGCCTTGGTGACAGGTTATCCGCCAGCCACCATTTAGAAAACGGAGTCCCTCAGGGCTCAATTCTGAGTGTCACTCTGTTTGCCATCGCTATCAATAGTATAGCGTCGATAATCCGAGAGCCGGTGAAAGCATCGCTCTTCGTTGACGACTTTGCCATTTTCTGCTCTTCCAAGAGTATTCAAGTGATAGAGAGACAATTACAACTTGTCCTCAACAAATTGCAGCAATGGAGTGATGCGACAGGTTTTAAATTCTCCGCATCAAAAACTAGCTGTATGCACTTCTGCAGGATTTATCATCTTCATAACCACCCCGATCTTTTTCTTGGAAGCCATCTTCTACCTTTTGTGGACTCTGCAACTTTCCTTGGGCTTACTTTCGATAAGAGCCTAACTTGGCGAAATCATATACGTAAACTGAAGAGCCGATGTGTCTCACCTCTGAACCTCCTCCGCACCCTTACAGGCAGCTCTTGGGGAGCAGACCGTGTGTGTCTCTTGCGTTTGTATAAAACCCTCATCCGCTCTGTTTTGGATTATGGATGTATTGTATATGGGTCAGCGTCACCATCAACCCTCCGGCCATTAAATACCATTCACAACGCCGGTATAAGAATTAGTACAGGCGCCTACCGCACGAGTCGCATCGAATGCCTCTTGGCCGAAGCTGGAGAACCATCTCTGAGCCGAAGGCGAGATATTTTATTAGCCTCTTATGGGGCTAAAGTGTCGGGACTGGTTGACCACCCTTGTCGTCGTATAATCATCCACCCAAAGTATGAGTCCTCGTACATTCTTCGAACATCGTTACCCCATCCCCCAGGTATTAGATTACGAAATCTTCTCCGGGAATTAAATGTAGAACTTCCCACCCCTGTGAAACCCACAAGTGACCGGATCCCTCCTTGGAAACTCCTCCTTCCCAGTATTGACTTCAGACTCTCCCATCTGCCCAAACAAACTACTAGTCCTCTGGTTTACCAGAAGCAGTTTCTGGATATGAGAGAATCCTATCCGGATCATTTATTCTTATACACGGATGGTTCATCGTGCAGCGACGCGGTGGCATGTGGTTTCTACTGTATCAGGGCCACCAAATCATTTCGGCTTCACTCCAAATGCAGTATTTTCACTGCCGAAATGTGTGCAATCTTTGAGGCCCTAAAATACATTGAATCAGCGACGTTGCGGCGAGTAGTTATCTGTTCCGATTCTCTCAGCTCTCTTCAAGCTGTCTCCCGTCCTTCGTCAGACTACCTGACATTATCCGTTCAAAGCCTGATTCATCGTCTTCTGTCCCGCCGCTATGACCTGGTACTTAGTTGGGTCCCAGGCCACGTGAGTATCAGAGGGAACGAACTGGCCGACCAGGCGGCGAAATCAGCGACTCGTAAAACATGTATCGACATCCCTTCTGTGCCATTATCCGATGTTCAGGCTTTCTTGAAACGATCCGTGCTTAGAGCGTGGCAAACAGAGTGGCACAATAGCACTTTCAAACTAAGTGCGATAAAGAATTCTGTGTATCCCTGGCGCTCCTCATCACGGTCCTGTAGACGCGAGGAAGTTATTTTAACCCGTCTTCGTATCGGACACTGCCATTTCTCTCACGGTTTCATTCTTCGAAATGAAACTCCCCCCATCTGTGACTCGTGCCAGACTGTTCTTTCCGTGGAACACGTCCTGCTGTACTGTAGGAAATTTGTTGGCAGTCGACGAAGACATGACCTGGGCAACTCGCTACAAGTGGTGCTCGGGGATGACGATTCTGCGCTCTCAAAACTTTTTTGTTTTTTGAGAGAAAGCAGAATATATAATTTTATTTGAAAGAACAATGTTTTATGTTGTTTTTTGGCCCCTTTACAGCCAATTTTACGTTTTAAGATAAATTTTACGCGCCCTTTTTCTATTTTCCTTCTGCCATTTCTACATGTATACTTGATGCAGAATTCGAGCCTCCTTTTTAGCCCATGTACATGCTTTTAAACAGTGAGTAAGTTACATATGCAACACTGAATATTCTTTTCTCCAAATACTCTGGCATGGGCGCCAATGACCACAGCAGTCGAAGCGCCCTTTAAACCCTATTCAATCAATCAATCTTCCAGGGTATAATTATTGTGGACCTTAAAATTAAATTAAAACGTCATGATAAAGGTATAAATCCTCTTGATGAAGCTTGTAAATATCATTATATTGCATATAGAGATCATAAAGATCTTGAATCTAGACATAAAGCTGATGAAATATTACATGAAGAAGCTACAAAAAGAATATTTAATAAAGATGCTGATTTGACAGAAAGAATGTATGCTACTGCAATAACTGGAACTATGTTTGCTAAAAGAAAATTAGGTATGGGAATAGAACCTGTTGGGGAATATAATAGAACTTAATACCCTTTTTACATAGGAATAAATGTCAAGAGTGAGATCTATATCTTACATTATCACCAGATGATGTTAGAAATATTAATTTTGATAATCTTTCATCACCTAAACAAATAAAAGATAAAAATGATAGTATAAAGAAAGGATCTGGTATGTCATTAAATTTACCTATTCAATCCATTAAAAAATTACGCGTTGAAACGAGCTTTTCTCGGGAGGCAGGATCGTTAGGGTATGAGCAAGATATGAACCCTCGACACAGAAATCAAAGTGGATGAATAACCAAAGCATATGTATAATAAAAAAATAGGAAGTTGTACAAAAATCATACACATACGCTCCCTAATTACTAATGATCGCTCTCAATCACAATCGACTTAACCTAGGTTGTAACAACGGAATTGCACAAACAACACATTGCAGTGCCGTTTATTCGACGACTTAAAGTAAATCTGCAAACTAATACATTTTAAGAAGAAAATGTACCCTTGGGTTTCTCTGCTTTGCTTTTGCTTCTACATTCATTCGTTCATTCTCCGTGCACGGACCCTTAAATGAACGTATTTTCTTAATTGATTCTGCGCTGCTCACAAGTACTGAGTTCTGAATCACTCGCAGATTACCAAAGCATAACAAAAAAAAATACAATTATCTCAGCAATATTGAAGTGTTTACTATAGCATACTAATTTACCATTAAATTCATCATTACATTTACACTTTTCATAAAACAATTTCACTATTTAATGTTCCCCGATTACGTTAATGAAATAAAATTTTACATCAATTGCAGCAAAAACTGCACAAGGAATTCAATTTAAAACAGAGAAATGAATTATCATCAACTTAGTCCGTTGAAATTTTAAATTTTTCTCATTTTCTGCCTAATTAATTGCCTTCTGAATAACAGTTCATGAAGTCTCTTAACTCTTCGTACAACAGTGCAATAAAGAAAAAAATGTCGCAAGTTCCTTTGCCTTTGCGGCGTTTCTTTTGGTTTGTGCGTCACGGTGTCCCACGCTTCGACTGCCCTCGCGTCACCTCGCCGGCGTTCCTCTGCCTCGCTGCTACGAAATGCAATTTTCACAACCCGCGGCGTTCCATGCCCTTCGCACGTACCCTTCGGGACGTCCGCTACGCGTGCACACCAAGCCCTTCTCTCGTTCAGCTACTCCGCCTGAATTCTTCTTTTCCCTCTTCTCTCCAGCCGCACGAACGTACACGCCCACGCACCAAGTTTCTCGGGCTTTGCAAATTGAATTTTTGCGTCGGTGAACTATGTGTTGTAATTGCGCTTTAAAGTGACTGCAGAGCTAACCAAATCACGTTTTACTGCTTCCAGTTCGTCCAGCGAATTTTACACCACTTCTTAGCTCTGCACAAAATTATTTAAACATCTCCTCTGCTCGCGATGCGTAATCTGGGCAACGCACAGTTCTTTCTGGATAGTTCCACGAGCCACACTCGCCTCACAATTTTCTCCGCACCGTAACATATTCTCACATTACTCTTGCCGAAAACTCCCGTATTCACAAAGTACTTTGCCTAAATCATAAGCTCGCATGAGCTACCATCATCTCCGCCACTGAATTATTAACGCTGGTTCACTTTACTATCACAATCATAAGAGCTTGTTTCACTTCAACTATCGAGAGGCGAGAGAGCTTGTCCACCGTATTTGCGGTGTGTCGATAGGGGTAAAACGTGAGAGGGGGCCTTTCCATTTCTCCACCCGTCGTCAGCCGCGGAAAAGCCTCTCCACGAAGTCGCGCCCCGCCGCTTTGACCAGCCACGGACAGATGGCGTACCTACTGACCGCTTGGTCTCACGCTCCGTGTTCGCGCCCGCTCGTAAACTGAATTAAGGTGGGTGGTCATGGTGATATGGGATATATTTCCCATATTGCTGCTTCCTCTCCTCTTTAAAATTTTTCCGGCACAAACTAAATCTTCTACATCTTTACTCTATGACTGAAGTCACTGGATTTTAATTTTCTTCTTCACTATCAGGGATTAGGCTGACAGCCTGTTCCGTCTTCACTCCAACCATCTCTTCCTAGGACGTCCTATTTCTCGTCTTACAGGTTTATAAGATAATATTGATTTTATTATTCTCGTGTTATCCATTCTATTTATATGTTGAATCCAACGTTGTTTATTTTCTTTAATACGGTCATTCATGGAATATATATTTAGATCAGATCTAATCTCCTCATTTCTGATTTGAACTAATATCGAGCAACCTTTCACTCTCCTCAGAAATTTCATCACTGCTGTTTGTATTCGTTGTTGCTCTTTTGCTGTTAGACTCCACGATTCGCTTCCGTATGTTAATACTGGTGCTGCCATTATTTTATAAAATTTCATTCTAGTTTCTTTCATTGTTTTATTTTTTGAAGTTCTATGAATAGTGCCACACATCATTTGATATTTATTTATTTTATTTTGCAAATCATTTTCCCTTTCATAGCTAATGTCACAGCCCAAAAAATTAAAATGTGACACTTGTTCTATTATCTGATTATTCTGTTCTATTATCTGATCTGATGAAAGTAGGTCATAATGTGCACCCTTGTCTCAGTCCTTTATTAATTTTCACTGCACCTATTTTTGTTGTTCCGGTATTAATTATAATTTGTGTATTTTTATAGAGACCTTTTATTACATTTATTAAATGTATTGGGTATCCTCTTCTCTTCATGATGTTCCATAATACTTTTCTGTTAACTCGATCAAAAGCTTTTTCGTAGTCAACAAAATCTCGAGGTTGAATTCTCTTCTTTTCTCTATTAGTTGTCGTATTATTGTTATATTGTCTTGGCATGATCTTCCTTTCCTGAAGCCATTTTGTTCATCTGTTAACAAAGCATCCACAATTTTTTTACTCTATTATTAATAATCCTTGCATATAACTTATAGGTTGTGTTGAGTAGGCTTATTCCCCGATAGTTCTCACATGTTTCTTTCTCCTTTTTTTATACAGTGATATAACCTCTGCAGTTTCCCAAGCAGTTGGTATTTCTTGGAATTTCCAGCATTCATTTATCAGATGCAAGAGTCTGAATTCTAGAAGTCCCCCATATTAATCAATTCTGTATTTACTCCATCTATACCTGGTGCTTTTCTACTTTTCAATTGGTGTATAGCTTCTTGTAATTCTTTAAGTGTTATATTATCTCCTTGGTACGAATCACCTCCACCAAATTCATTTATGGAGTTATTTATCGTTTCATGTCCATAATCCAATGGTTCTACCCACAGATTTGTATAGTGATTTAACCACTCCTCTTTGTCGATAGTGTGGAGACGTACCATATCTCTTTCTGTTTTATTTAATTGCTTCATAAGTTTATAAGCTATTTCTTGTCTACCATGTATGTCGTTTTCTATGTTGGATATTAATTTGTCCCAAGATTGTTGGTGGGTTTGTCTTCCCTGGCGAAAATCGGTGTGTACGCTAAACGTACGCCAATGTAGGGCAAACGTGCACGGAATGCGCATCTGCAATGTACGGATGTGAACAAGAGCTTGTCACGATATGCGTTTCTGTGTACCAAACGTGTACTTTGGCCCAAATGAATGTACGCTTGAGCTGAATTGGAACGTACACGACGTCACGTGTACACGATGTACGTGTACCATTACCAATCGATGCGTGCACCTAGGTTACGAAAACTAACCTAACCTAACATATTTACAGTGGAATGCGTTCCAGTAGAAAATCTTTCACGATTCTGCCTAGATTTTCTTCCGGAAAAATTCTCATGAGAACCGAATGTTTCTCAGAGATACATTTTATACTGAAGGTTCCACAAAAAAATATATCAAAACAGAATTGTGCAAAAGATTCACTACTGAAACTGTCCGCGTAAAGGACTCACTAGTTTGATGTTGCATCAAGTACATTCAAATGTGATATATCATGGAAGATGTTTTCAGAACACGTTTGATACTTACGAAAATAGCAGTCACACAATAGAAATAAACACATTTCTATGAATGAATTTTAATATCTCGTAACCTCATTCTTACAAATTGATTGTATTACTGGTGGTAGCTGGGAACAGAAGAATGTTTTGCCCGTAAATGTATTACCTTGAATTAACTACAGCCCTCCTATCAAACATTGCTTCTCGCAGGTCGGGTGCATTGAAAGAATCAAACAAAACCAAAATTAAATTTAAACAAAAACTTCCTTTATTAACTCTTATCGCTATTCACAACCTCGTCTGCTGCTCTTGGGCTAGGAAAAGTTTACCTATAACACAGGGATGAATGAATTACAGTATCTGGCCTTAATCTCAGTAATAGTTCTCTTAAAATTTGCTTGTTTTAAAGGTAGTTGGGAATAGGAAGAGATGAATAATATACTCACTCTGGTGATATTATATTCTTTTTACCTGAGAATACAGGAAAAAAATAAAGAGAATTTTGGAACATTTAACATCATAATCAACTTAAACCTTGAGTTCCAATTCATGAAATAATTCTTGTGGTAAGAAGTATTCTAATGAACATAGAATTTTCATTTAATGAGGTAATTTATCAATGATTGACTGGAACTCCAATTGGTGGTTAACTTAGTACAGTGTTTCCAGAAATTGTTAAGCGTAGACTTGAAGAATCAATCCTACCTGGCCTGTTAAATTGTTTTGTACAAAAGATATGTGGATGACCTATTAATTATAGTTGATGAAAATGACATTAAATTTGCTCTATGTTTAATTCTTGTGATGAATCCAGTTCACTTAGAAAAAAAATAATCAATCTATAAACTTCCTAGATATCTATATCAAACATGACAACGGAAAAATATCAAAAAATTGTTACAGAAAAGGTAATGCTGCTAATCGTATCCTTAATTATTTACCTAAACATCCCATACAGCTAAGAGAGGCATTGTTTATGGCCTCGTAGATAGAGCAATAAAATGATCCCATCCCATACACCAGGAATGTCATATAAAAATAGTACATGATATATTTATTTTAAAAAAATCCTGTTGAGTATATAAAAAGCACATAAAGAAGAAGAGAGCAATGCTATGTGGAATGTTTAATATCATAACTGATCAACCCTATTCTGAAACATTACCATATGTACCTAAAATTACTAACAAAATAATAAAAAATACAAAATATAATATCTAGACATATATTAACAAACAAACAATCTTATTAGAAATGTTAAAAATGTAATTCCAGCTTCTGAAGTGAAAAAAGGAAACTGTATCCGTTGCCAAGATTGCAACAAATCATGTATTGGCCAAACAAAACGAAGAATAAAACAAAGAATACATGAGCATAAAAATAACTTAGAGAAATTCATTAAAAACAATTTCAAAGCACAGAATTCAGCATCCACTTAAATTTGATTTAGAAAATCTATCAATTTTAGACAAAAACCAAGAATATATGCCAGGTTAATTTCCCAAACGTTATTTATCAAAATTAATAAAATAATAAATTCAATCAAGATAGTAATCTTCTTACCACTTCCTTCCACTTACTACTTTAAATAAAATAAATCACAAATTTTTTTTGAAAACATCTTAAGATGAGTCTCTCGCCATAATTGTATTTTGTAGTTGCATGTGTTGCTGGTAGTTTTATCATTAATAAATATAATTGTTATTTTTAAAATGATTTGCAGTATTTACAGAACTTATGCCTGAAGATAATTTATTTTTATAGTTTTTAGAATTTTATGTTTTAATACAATCAGTAGTACTGTTTAATACGCAATCAGTGAATTGTATTTGATGTAATTCCAATTATAGAAATATCTTGTTTTGATTGGAAGCACAAAGTTTCACAAACTAATTGTTTGAAACTTCAGGTACGTACATGTATTACATCAAATACAATTTACTGATTGCATGTTAAACAGTACTACTGATTGTATTAAAACATAAGATATTGAAAACTATAAAGAGGCTTACTGCTTAATAGGTTAAAAAGAAAGTACTGTTTAATGCGCAATCAGTAAATTGTATTTGATGCATTTCCAATGATTGAAATATATTTGTTTTTATTGGAAGCACATTTCACAAACTAATTGTTCACTACTTCAGGTACATACATGTATGTACCTGAAGAAAATCTTGTTTTTAGAAAATAGTTAGAAATATCTTATTTTTATTGGGCTTCCAATGAAAACAAGATATTTCTATAATTGGAATAACATCAAATACTGATTGCATATAAAGCAGTACTACTGATTGTCTTCAAACATAAGATATTGAAAACTATCGAAAGAAATTATATTCATTCAATTATACACAATAGACAACATTAACCAAATTGGTGTAAAAATTAGCACATGATAGCACATTTTATTTGCATATTGCAAGAATGTTAACTAGTAGTGTAGTATTTTTGGGCATTCATTATGAAAACTTGAAAAATTAGCTAATGTGAAGTAAAATACTTCAGTTAAAAAAATATCAAAAACATCCAATTGGAAACCTGTCGTAACGTATTGCATGTAGCACAATTCAATTAACATGTAGGCTTACACTAGTCATAACTCAAATATGTCTTGGTTTCTTGATAGAGTCAAGGGAAATTATTCTAAAGTTTAATTTTTAAGAAAATCATTAGTTTAAAAAAATAAATGCTATGGAGCAACACAATATATTATACTTTATAGCACTAATTTGCACACTTTCCTACACCACTTGAAAATCAAGCAAGTTACTTCACTTTCTAACAAAATTATTTTATCTGCTATAAGTTTAAAAAAAACAACTTATCACACGACTGAAACCATATTTCTCTGTGTCAATATATGTGTTGTTTCATTGAAATACACACGCAATTTTCGAAATTGACCATATCACTGCCAATGAACTGGTGGAAATTAATCTTCATAGTGTGGTCAATTTATAAACAGCCAGCATTTGAATATCCTAGATCATACATTGTATTTAGTTTTCTTTTCTACCTCATCAATAATCAGATTATGACCACTCGACACGTTGGTGAAGGTAACCCTAATTTTTTAGGGGTTATTTCTGAAACAATAAATATACTATTATTATGTGTGTATTAAATTTAGTCACAATTAAAGAAACGTATTTGCTTACCATTAAACATGATTGTGTTAGGATTATTTCATGCGTTAACTCTTTACGGGCCATCGATGACGATACGAAGAGAGTTTGTTTACCATAAGTAAACATACTGGTGTTTGGTAATTTCAAGAGCAGACATTCGATGGGACACACATCCACAAATAAATCAGATATGAAATTATGCGATTTCCACAGAAAATTGCCGCTTACTTCACGAAATCCGCACACTGACCACTGATTAATATATATCTAAACCAGAGAGTATAATATCTAAACTGCAATCTCCTAAAAGGGCGCGAACTCACACTAACCAAACCTATAACCAATACTAACCAACTTTGTTTGTGCACACCTTATTTTGTATACAAACGGTACGCCTTATACGGTTTGTGTACACAAACGGTTTCAAACTAAGCGTACAAGAGATATGGACTACTGCAGACCAGGGACGGTGCACAGTAGGCACACAGAATGCTACGCTACAGGAACAAGGCACGAAATGAAAAACACGTACAACACAGCTGCTATACAGACCCTCACAACACGGATTTTCGCCAGGGTTACTATTTTTCGGGCATAATTACGTTTCTATTTATAGTTTGCTGCAGATTCTTGTGTTTGTTTTTGTAAATATTCTTTATATGCGTTCTTCTTTTCCTTTACCTAACCTAACCTCACCTAACCTAACCTACGCATTCTCTATCTCCATATTCCATATTCTTAGTCCTGTCTTTTTCCTAAATTTATTCTTTTTACCTACAGCCTCTATTGCAGCTTCCAATATGCTATTTTTTATATTGTTCCACTCATCGTTTATGTTTTCCGCAGTATCTTTATTTTGTAAGTATTGTTGTAATCTTTGTTGGTACAGATATTTTACTGATTCGTCCTGAAGTAGATATACTTTGAAGACTTCTTCATTTTTGTTTTGATATCGATTATTCTCCTTTTTCCATCTGGTGAGCAGTGCAATTTTTACTTGTACTAGAAAGTGATCTGAGCTAACGTCACTTCCTCTATATACTCTCACATCTTGCACAAATTTAGCTAACTTCTTATTGGCAATTACATACAATAATTGATCGATATCCTCTTTCAGACCAGGTATACTTATATATATCCTTCTTGCGAATGAAACTGTTTGTAATTTTAAGTCCATTTAAATGAACAAAATTGAATTAAGTCATGCCCATTGTTATTTAGGGTTGTTTCTCCATAAGTCCCTGCTACTTCTGGATTGGTACATTACCGATTCTAGCATTGAAGTCACCAGTCAATAGTAGATAATCACTTTTTACAACTTTATTGATTTCTTTTTGTAATTGCTCATAAAATATTTGGGTCTCCTCATTTTTCCCCTCTTCTGGTGCCTATTATTGTTAAATGACCTCTTTTAAGTTTTAATCGTACTATTAAAATTCGTTCATTTATGTAGGTATAACTCTATATATTTTATTTCTCCATTTCTTATCAATTAGGATTGCTACCCCCGCTTTAGCTCTAATATTTTGTTCTACTTCGCTATAAACCATTATGTAATTGTCTAATTCTTTTGTTCCTTTTAGTTTTTTCTTAGTTTCTGTTATAGCAGCAATTTTTATTCCCCTTTCTTTTAATTCATAATTTAATAATTCTTCTTTCATTCTTAAACCCCGTACATTCCATGTTGCAATTTTGACCTTTTCCAAAATTCCGAATCGTTTATCCCTTTTTTCTTGCGTAAGTCGTCTTATAGATGCATCCGGTTGATTGTGAAGAGAGCCAGTTCGTGGTTGATTCATCTGACTGCCTTACGAGGGCCGTGCAGATATAGTTGGGTGGTGGGGCTGCCACCTTTCAGCCTCCCAACCTGCTCGCTTTGCTTAGGGTGAGCTCCCCTCGATCAGTCGCATCTGCTGCTTAAGAGCCTGATCTACCCTTTGAAGTGCCTCTTCTGTCATCTTCGCTTCTTGAAGATTCTCTTCTTCGTCGAAGCTGCCGGTGAGGTCCTCTTTTGGAGTACTTCTTGGCAGGGCCGTCTTTGGGTTTGAAAGTACCCGAGGCACTCAGAGATTTCGGGGCCCCTAATTCTTAGTTCAACAAATTACGTTCTGGCGATCATAAGTTATTAAAAATTGAATATTACACAGTTAATAAGCATTTTGATTCATCTTTTTAAGGTAAGGAAGGATTTTTAAAAAAAACTAGATAAAGGGAATTAAATAGTATCTTTAATCTCTGTATTTTCTATAGTAATATTTTACTAATAACTCTAACAATAGTAACATAATAAAATATGATTAAATAACAACACAAGCAATATTTACATAATAAGATCTAAGTAAAAAACAAACTAAGCATTTGTCAATGATACTTTACGTAGTTTCGCACGCTAGTTCAGTTTTGTTATATATTTTTTATTATCTGTGGGGGCCCTGAGGCACGAGCCTCGTCTGCCTGTGCCTAAAGATGGCCCTGCTTCTTGGTCTGATCCCTACCCTTCGACCTGTCGGGCAAGGAAGGCCCTGCCAGTAGCTACGCTACCGCCGGCATAGCTCTCCGGGTCACGGGGATACTCAAGCTCCACCACCAACGACAAGGTCCTGTACTCCCTAGGGGGGCTTGTTAGCACATTTTGGTTGGCGCGGACAAGTTCCTGTGACTTCCGCCCACCTCGGCACTCTTTGTGGTACTCTCGCCAAATTATGGGAGTTCCATGCTGCACCAGTGTGTTAGGGGGGCGCCAACTCCAAAGTTCGCGCGTCCCACTTAGAAAAAAAATTAATTAATTAATGAATTAAGACATTAATTAATCATTGTTTCCCAGCGCCTCTACGCATGGGGCGGTTTCTACCGCCGCCCGGCCGCATGTTTTGATCTTGTACTAGACATTTGCATAAGAGTTATTTTAGAGCTTTCTGATTGGACAGTGAGGCGGCGCACGAAACGCAAGCAGACATATCTCTCTGAGACACATACTCTTTGACAGACAGACAGCTGTGGACTGCTGGTGCGTTCGAAAAAAGGGTACTGAGAGAAGTAGTGGTGGGGCACTTGTGAGAATATTTGTGAGGTTTATGAGAGTTGGTTAATATCAGAGTTTGGAGCTGAATTTTTCAACTGCGAAGTGTAAATTGTAATTTCGAATGATAACCAAATTATTGCACATTAACAGACAGTAACCTAACCTAATCATGACACATAATAGTACATTATGAAACGATGATGTAATGATGGGTATTAATACACGAGTGTGATATTACGATACGAGCGAGGTACGAGCGAGTATCGTAAACTTCACACTCGTGTATTAATACCCATTACATCGAGTTTCATACGGTACTTTTTCTACGACTTATGGTAACTTTAATAAGTTAAACTTCTCCACTGAATCGTTTCGTGGCAGTCGACATGCAAGATTCAGCCAAGGCCACCTAGCGATCACCTCACTACCCTACAACCGCAGGTGGCTGTGTTTTACCAGAGCGCCGGCGAGTGCCTACAAAAGTTGCGGCAATAATATTCCGACGTCCTTATTTTCGCATTTTCTCTCATTTCTGGAAACGTCAGCACCATCAGAAAGAACCACCATTCACTAAATATTTTAAACTAAAGAATTGGCCGGTTTTTAAGGACAACCACACAGCAGCAGCAAATAACGCAAAATGACTTGCGTTCAGATCTTAACCTCACTGAAAGTTCTCTTCAATAACTACCACTGCGCTAGTAAAATAAGATCAAAGTGAAATTACGATCCAATTTATTTTTAATAATATTTCACGTAAAAATTATTACTAATAAAATAAATTAAAACTGAGAAGCTTAATATAATATTAAATGCAATTTTAATATACACACTCGAACGAAACATTTACAGCAAGGATTCTCACTGATTAATGAAGTGACAATACTTGGTTTCAAAGCGTCTTTGTGATTGGTCAAGAACCTGTATCATAATGAAATCTGTATCGAAATGACCATCATTATGCAACTGGTTGCAGCCATCCAAAGACAGCGTTATACAATGGAAGGAGAAAAACGTTTATAAAAAGATAACAAAGACCATCACCCAAATTTTATTAAGTAAACTTAAGCCTACAATAATCAGTTATACACGTGTAACAAATTGTATGAAATTAGCTGCTGGACAGTTGAATGAAATAAGTCATCTTGGGTTTGTAATGTTCAGCAGGGGCTAAACTTGTGCAATATTCAGATTACTTATTTTACACAACTGTTGATAATGATTTACCTGATTGATGATTATGTTGTATTACTTAATGCCAATGATAAAATTATTTTATAACTATCTTTACACATTCATCTTTAATGTTTAATTAAATATTAATTTGGAGAAAAAACTAATTGTTTAAATTTTTGAATTCATTATCATGTAATGTTTGATTAAGCCCAACTGTTTCCACTTTCCTTTTAGTTAATATTTTTAACGTTTAGCCATGAGATAAAGAGAAGAATTACTATTTACCATATTATTAAAAATATTTCATGATTAACTTTAAATTTGATGTTTCAGGTAAAACCTTCTGATCATATTGAAGGTGTTAGGCTCAATCATAATGAATACTTAAAGTGCCCTACCACATACTAGGGAGTGAAATTAAATTACGATCAGTACGTTATAGTTACAATGCATTTAAAATTTACTTGTTGGACTGGCTTTTTTAATGTGGGATGTACAGAACACTTCTATGTCTACAAGGAAATTGAAATATTAATTTTAAACAACTTTTTACAACAGAAATTCTTTGGATTCTAGTTAGTTTACTAATTTGTTGTGGATTTGTGAAAAGTTTTAATGTAGTATTGAGGCAGTGAATTTAAAAAAAAATTGCAATAGTTGTTGAAATATTAAACACTCAATGATGTAATGTCATCATACTAATAAACAGGACAACCAGGGTGTGGATATTTATTTTTTTTCTTACCTTTGCACCACAAGATTTCAACTAATGTTTTTTGCCTAATTTTTTTATGCCCACCAATAAAAAGAACCTTATTTATTTACTTTTATATATTTCAAATGATATGAAACAAAAGTTTCCGTAGATTCACCAGGGATCAATAAAGTGATTGCATTACTATAGTGAAAAGAGTTATGTGATGTTGTATCGTAGCTACCATTGTCTATTATAAATGTTATTGTAGCTACTATTGTCTTAGTTAACATGTCAGAGCACAGTTGTGTGGCATTCAGGAAGGCAGGGGCTGCAATTTTGAGATAAAAAATCCAAAAAGCTGTGATAAATATGTTTTTTTATTAACAGTGATTATCACAATGTATCTAGATTATTATGGTTGAATTACCACACAATACATCACAATATTTAGTTACATGAACAGAAAATATTGACAACGTAAATGAACTTGCTGCATATTTTAATAAGAGTAAAGGCATTATCTGTAGTGTTATACCAACCACAATGCATTCACAAGCAGTGCGAAAAAAAAACAAGAAGACAAGTGTAATGATAATCTCAATAATATCGGGATGGAAACACAATTTCTTCCACAATATTCTTTTCATTTTTAATTGAATTTATACGTAGAACATTTTATTGTGTAAATAGTGCATCTTTTGTAATACACAAACTATTTTAGTCTTATTAAGTACTAGTTAATACATTGTATATCTAATTTGAAAATTAAATAACTCAAAATATACAAATTATACCAAGAGGCTACCTTGTGATTCTTGTCACAAAATAGCCAACTTTCAACTTAGGATATTGCATACTGTTCTCTTTCATTCAAAGGATGTCTGGTCAGCATGAATGTTCTCCCTCAGGTGGCATCAATTGATGAACTTCTGAACTTGCATAAATCCAGAAGACAACGTCCTGACTTGTTTAGATGGAATTTATTACAATACAGAAATCATCTACAACTTATGGGTGACATAATTGCAAAACATTATTTCCAATAAAAACAGAGGTCATTATTTCAAAGTTGTGCGCATGTGGCAGTCATATGAATAATTTTGCTGAGAAGAGAAGTAGATATTTATACTCAGCATGAAACTTTTAATGAAACCTTGTTTATATTTATGCAGTATTAAATTTGGGAAAATCTAAAAGAATCAGTCTTAGTGTCAAGTTTGCATCATTAAATAGGGCGCTTCTCTACATTTGTAAGATTGATTAGAACTGACAAGGTCTGTTGTTAACGACATTATATTCTCTGTTTAGATCCTTAATCTAAATTTTCAAGAAGCTGTTATGTTTGTGTGTGTGTGGATTTAATTTATAATTGTATTAACGATGGTCATTAGCTACAATTACATTTTACATTTAGTTACAAGAATATAGTGTACAGTTTTTAACATATTATTTAAAATAATGCTTATAGTTTTCACTCTTACATCAATGGCAATATTTAATGGTATAAAACATGGAATTACAATAAGTGAGCACGAATGAGAAAAATTTATAGTTACAATTAATACATAATAAACATGGTTTTAAAATCATAAACTTTACATTGGGGATGTATAGAAACAATTGTATATCATTAAAGGTATTTTTAGATTCTTTACAAAATTGTAACATTTATTCATGGGATTCCAAAATTGATTCAAATACACCCTCTGCAGAAACTGCTTTTGTAGAATGCTGTAATGAGGGTGCTGGTTAATTACATGGTATATATAAAGGGGAGAAGTGGGAAGGGGGGCTTTTGTTAGATGGATGTGACTCAATTTATAGTGTCCTGTTCAGATTCTCGAAATTCCTTCATGTTCTTTTCTCTTGATATAACATTAGTTTTTAAATTAGCTGCTATGTTTGTTATACATTATTATTCTCAATTTTATTGAATGTAATTTATTAAACTTGAGTAAAGTCATTAATTTTTTTTAAACCCAAAATATGAAATGATTACGAGCATATCTGAAACATGTAATCAGTAAAAACCAGATACACGATATTCTGTAAAATTTTCATAGAATTTTTCCTGTATGTAATAGGAAAGATTGTATCTGAAGTTGTAGAAATAATGCATGGTTTCAAATTAAGTTATGTAGAATTATATTAAAATAATAATTAATCTTATTCATGCAAGAACCATTACCATTTTTGAGATACAATCATACAAAGAAGCAGCTTGAAGAAGTTTTAAAAATGTTTTTGGCTCTCTTAATGATTTTCCAGAAAAATCATTTAACTCTGTCTGTTCGTAAAATTTCCCATCAAGAATTGAATTCAGATTGCTGTAAGATGAATTTAGACACCCACAAAATTAATCAATTTATTGAATCAAAGGTTACTATCAAATGAAAATGTATTATTTTCATTGTTTAATTACAAATAAATATTTTGATATTTAATTGAGGCAAAAATTTGTTTTCTTTTTTATTAACATGTTGCCTATCCATTCAGCGGCAATTGAGTGAGAGTGTTCAACTCTTAATATCAGTTGATTGTAATTTCGAAAATTCCTGGAAGGGAAACATGCGGGACAGGAGAAAAAAACATAAATGCAATAAAAGTAATTGCTTTTACTTTTTTCAAAAATTTTTCCCCCACAAGTTTAGCCCCTGCTGAACATTACAAACCCAAAATTAGAATATTACATCATTCCCTCATGAAGGTTGCAATTCAAGAACTGAAACGTTGTGCAACTTTAAGATTACTTATTTTATTCAATGTTCACATGTATTCACATTTATTCAATGTTCACATGTATTCTGGAAGATTTATTTCGGAAAATGAACTGGAAAGACAGGTTTGGTATTTTGATCAATGGAAGAAGATTAACTAACCTGAGATTTGCAGACGATGTTATTCTCCTTGCAAAAACGGCAAAAGACCTAGGACACATGATGGAAGAGTTAAGCAACACTTGCCAAAAAGCAGGTTTAACTGTGAACATATCGAAGACAAAAATAATGACAAATTACCTAGAGTTGCCAATAATATTTAATCAAAAACACGTGGACTACGTACAAGAATACATATACTTGGGGCAACTTGTTTCTTTTATGAAAAGTGGCGAAAGAGAAATAATTCGCA